>JAAIFI010000200.1:0-59925 GCA_011032875.1 Phlebia tremellosa
CACCGAGACTGCCGCGGCGAAGCGCGGCACGTCTTGTTTATAGGACTTTGGTGCTGTTGGGGATGGCTCCACAGACGATACTGCTGCTATCAAGCAAGTATGATTTTCTCAGAACATCGAAATGCACTCATGTTATTTGTTTAGCGATGCCATCTCATTCGGTACTCGCTGCAATTTGGGGTGTAATTCAACTACGTAGGCCTTTCCCACTTTCTGCAAGTTGTCCATGTCTTGAGTTGCCTGTTTACTAGGACTGCACCTGCAATCGTGTACTTTCCTCCTGGGTACGGTTGCAATCACCATATAACTAGACAATTGATATTCACTATTTGGAACAGGATATATTACGTTTCAACACCGCTCATCGCGCTATATCAAACACAGCTTATCGGTGATGCGAGAACACCTCCTACACTATTAGCCGCTCCGAATTTTAATGGGATCGCTGTCATTGGTAAAATATCCACAACGTCTATGCAACGCTTTCTCACTCCTCAATCAAGACGCCGATCCGTATATCGCGAATGGACAATATTACGATAACACAGACAACTTGTAAGACATACAAATCCGATTTGTGCTGTCTTTGCTAATGTCAATTCCAGTTTCCGGTCCGTACGGAACTTCGTCATCGATCTGCGGGGCGTCCCTGGAAGTGCTACGGGCATACATTGGCAAGTATCCCAAGGAACATCGCTGATAAATATTGTGTTCGAGATGTCGACCACCGAAGGCAATCAGAATGCAGGTTTGTAGTCTGTCCTAGTATGCCTATCATCCTCGCTAAACTGCCCAACAAGGTATTTTCATGGAGAACGGCAGGTGAGATTATAGCATCTCACTCAATAACATGTAATAAAACTCATCTTTTGCAGCGGTGGCTTCTTGGGAGGTATGAAGAAGCCTTGAGTATCCTTCTCCCGTTGTAATGCCGTATCACAGATCTTGTGTTCAATGGTGGCAATATCGGAGCTACCTTTGGGAACCAGCAGTAAGTGCACTTAGAACTGCTTATAATCCACGTCTTACCATCGGGTTGATGAGATTCACAGTCCGAAATCTGACTTTCAACAATCCTGTAACAGGTACGCACACATCTAAAACGATCTCGTGTATCCTTAACTGACATTGCTTGTAGCGGTATGTAACGTACCGAACAAGGGGGATATCTGTCTGATTGCCTTATAGATCAACGCAATCTGGAATTGGGGATGGACGTTCCAAGGTATGAATATGTGCGAAGAAGTAAGGCTTACTGATATCTTATGTTCCCAGGTGTCACAATCAACAACGCCCAGGTTAGACTACACGTCTCGCAAGAACATAAATTTCTCACACTTTCCTTCTACAGATTGGATTCGCCATAGCGCAAGGCGAAATTCCACACACCGGTGCTCAAGGAGTGGGCTCGGAAGCGATTATTGACGCGGTCGTGGCCAATACTCCCATATTCATCCAGAATTCTGGACCCACCAGCGGCGTTCTCCAGGGCTCCCTCGTCCTCAACAACATCAAACTTACCAACGTCTCCATCGCTGTTGGCGTCACTAACGGCGCGACTGTCGTGGGTGTCTTTCTTCTCGTTGTCAAACATTGCAGAGTGAACGTAATGTTGTTTGCCTCTAGCTCGCCGGTACCAGTGGTACAACGACCATCGATACTTGGGTACAAGGAAACGTTTGGGAGGGAACGGGGACCTCGGGGACGTTCACTCAGGACCATATTACATCCATCGCGAAGCCGGCTAGTGTACTTGATAGCGCTGGAAGGATATTCGGCAAGAGTCATCCTCAGTACATCGACTACGCTCCTTCGGACTTTGTGAGCGTGCGATCTCTCGGTGCTGCAGTAAGCGGATCTGTAGTCTCTTATCATCTTTTTCCCTACTCATCAACGCATATGTTTAGGGGGATGGACAAACAGACGATACTGCAGCTATCCAAAGTGCCTTTGATCAAGTACGCAGATATTTACCCTGATGGTCGCAATCTCATAATACCTTTTCAGTATGCCGGCTGCAAAATTATCTTTTTTGATGCAGGGACCTATATTGTGACTGACACGATCACTATTCCTGCCGGTACTCAGGTGGTCGGAGAGGCATGGTCGGTCATCATGGGCTCCGGGAACAACTTCTTCGACTTCAACAACCCAAGAGTAGTGGTCAAAGTCGGCGAAGCAGGCTCCAGTGGCGTCGTCGAAATCACTGATATGATCTTCACTACGAGGGGACCTGGTGCGTGATGTCTTGGCTTCAGATTGCTGCTGATGTAGAAGATATGCTTAGCGGCTGGCGCGATCATTGTCGAGTGGAATGTCCACGACCCTGACGGACAGCAGGGCGCCGCGGGTACTTGGGACACACATCTTATGTGAGTCAGACGCTTTTCTTCATGTGCCTCTGCTTATCTGCATTACCCTCAGTATCGGTGGCAGTATGTGATTTATGATTCATTGGCTGGCTTGCCCCATTGAGCACATCCCTATAGTTGCAGGATCCGATCTACAAGCCTCCGAATGTCCCACCGATGGCAGTGGTGGAAATAGCTGCTTCAGCGACTTTCTTGGAATACATCTCACATCAGGATCCAGCGCATATCTAGAGGTATGTAAGCCTAGTATTCTCCCTCGGTACCCTAGTTTATGTTACTGCTTTCAGGGGATGTGGGTTTGGCTGGCTGACCATGACCTCGATACGGATGGGAATTCGCAGATCTCCCTTTGGAGTGGTCGCGGGTTGTTCTCCGAGTCTCAAGGTCCCGTGTGGCTGATCGGGACCGCATGTGCGTTGTATATGTTTTTTTCATGTACTATTCTGACGCAGAATATCAGCGGAGCACCATATCATCTATCAGTACTATCTCAAGGGCGCTGCAAATCACTACATCGGCCTGGCTCAGACTGAAACGGTACACGTTTCGTTTCCTAGCTCATGAGGGTTGTGCTGAAATATCCTGTTAGCCTTATTTCCAACCGAATCCTGTTCCTCCTGCGCCATTCATTCCGAATCCAATCTATGATCCCGTGAACGTTGCGAGTGCCAACGGAGACGCATGGGCATTTACTGCGGAAAATTCACAAAACGTCCTCGTTTACGGTACGCATCACTACCCTCTTACCAATCACTGGCTTATAGTCCTCGAGGCTCCGGATTCTACAGTGCCTTCTCGGTAAGGGCATGCACCTTCTCTTATATATAATACACCGCTGATCCCTCTTTCTCCAGGACTACTCGACGACTTGTCAAGACACGCAGAATTGCCAACCCCAGATAGTGAACGTGGACTCTGCCTCCTCGGTTGCGTTCTACAGCCTCAATACGCTACATACGACATACCAACTGAGCGTGGACGGGCAAGGGGTTATTCCCGAGACAGCTAACATAAATGCATTCGCATCAACCGTCACCGTTTGGACCAGTAGCTGACCTGGCCAGTCATGTTAGGATCAGAGGGACATTGTATATCGCTTTCGGTCAAACTTTAATCATGTGATCCTCCTTCAAGCTCGTTCAAACTTCAACATAATGTAGGGCAGGGCTGCAGTTTCGTTCCATCACGTCAGCATGAATTGCCCGGCCGGTCACGGATACATAGAATCATCCATCGTCATCTCAGGCCCGCGCTTACTGCATGCTGGGTTTCAATTCTCGGTCAATAACCTGTTCATCGCAATCCTCATGTTTCCGATTTCAACGTTCAACAACCATACGATGTTCTCGATTCTGCTCTGCTCGATATTCCTGCATCTGCTAGTCTCCAGGAATCGGCGCTATATGTGTTTTACGATCATTGCGGCTACGAACACCAATCGGTTCTCAGCACAGTGGGAACTTCGAGCTTCAAGCCCGCCAATTGTTGACATCTGTATCATAGCATTCCTTCGACAAATCGCCACGAGGGAAAAAGCCCACGCCTATCATGTCGCTGCACTTCGGTGATACCAAGTTGAACCTGCTCCCTCGTTAATCCGCCATGTCTGTCTTTGCTGTGAATAATCTTGTTGTATTTTTCCTGGGTATCTTACTTTTCGCCATCGTCATCAGAAGGAGGCAAGATGGACCGCTACCTCCCGGCCCAAAACCTCTCCCACTCATCGGCAATTTGCTCGATATGCCTCGCTCAACTGACCGTCCCTGGGAGACGTTCTACGAGTGGGGCAGAAGATGGGGTGAGTTTTTGGTTACCTTTTCTTGCAAACTTATTTCGTCAATACGTAGCCATAGGGGATATTGTTTCTATCTCCCTCTTAGGCAAGAACCTGGTGATCCTCAACTCGTATCAAGTCACGATGGATCTTCTCGAGAAGAGAAGTAGTATCTACTCCAACCGCCCCCATCTCATATCAGCAGAGGCCATCGGCTACACCAAGCTAACTCCTCTGATGCCGTACGGAGAACGTTTCAAGGAACAGCGAAGGCTACTTGCTCAAACCATTGGTACTCGCTCACTTGTCGAGAAATTCATGCCTCTCCAAGAATATGAAGTTCAAGACTTCCTGCTACGTCTTCTTGCTACTCCGGATGATTTCGTTGCACACATCAAGCGGTGAGCAATACTGTGACTGCACTTCTAATTTGATATCAGGGCTTACCGTATCGTACGTGACTATAGAGTAGTCGGATCCGTCATCTTTCTGGTTTCACATGGGTATCAAGTTCCCGAGAAAGGCGATGATCGATTTCTATCCTTGATTGACAAAGGTACCGATGAATTTGCCAGTGCCTTACTACCGGGAGCTTTCATGGTCGATTATTTTCCTGCACGTGAGTTTAAATGTGATTCTTGAGTACCTAACTCTCTGACGACAAACCTATCAATGCCTTAGTGCGTTATATGCCATCATGGATACCTGGCGGAAGCTGGAGACGGAGAGTCGCAGAATATAGAGAGACCGTGGAAGCGCTTGGAAAGGAGCCACTGAGCTTCACGAAACAGCAGATGGTTCGTATTTTGAGTTTAAATTTCGTGCACAACTAATACTGGCTTACAGACAAATGGCACCGCCCTCCCTAGCTTTGTTTCTCGCAACTTGGAGGTCGGACCTTCTTCTGTCGAGCACGAGACACAAGTAATGTGGACGAGTGTAGGTCTTGTGGCAGGTAAGTGCAATTTTCAAGTCTTGTCGCACAGGTCTAACGATACGAGCAGGTGGAGCGGACACGGTGAGCTTGATAGCTCTGACTGCTTCTATGTATTAAGACGATTATGCAGACCACGTCCACTCTGCATAGTTATTTCCTCGCCATGACGCTCTACCCGGAAGTTCAGAAGAAAGCTCAAGCTGAGATAGATGCAGTAGTGGGACGTGACAGACTTCCAACTTTTGCAGATCGTAATCAGCTTCCGTACGTGAACGCGCTGTGTTCCGAGCTGTTGCGATGGTTGCCCGTTGTTCCGCTGGGTACGTCATACCCCTGATTGCCGTGTCCGAGAATTGACATTGTTCAAGATAATCCCCACTCCTTGACTGAGGACGACTCGTACAACGGCTATTTCTTCCCGAAAGACACTATCTTCAGTGCCAACATCTGGTAAGTCTATTCTCTTGGCAATGTATCTACCAGAGAATCATGTTAGTTTATTACAGGGGTATGCTCCACAACCCAGACACTTATGCTGATCCCATGGCCTTCATGCCAGAGCGCTTTCTGCCCGTTCCTGACAAAACGGCGGAGCTAGATCCTCGTGCAATCGCCTTTGGATTCGGGAGACGGTAAGTCACCGATATACAACATCTCATCTTCCTCTGACATCGAATGTGCCTGTCAGTATTTGCCCTGGTACGTCAGACATCCAAGCACGATAATGGACTCTCTCAAGTGTTGTTCTTGCAGGAATACATATAGCAGAAACCATGATTTACATCACGATAGCGAATGTATTAGCTGTTTTCGATGTTAGCAAAGCGGTCGAGAACGGCGTAACCATCACCCCTCCCTTCGCGCAAACCAGCGGAAACCTCAGGCAAGTAGAATGGCAATTTGATACACGGTCGCGTCGTTGACAGTTCCGCGCAGCCATCCAATGCCTTTCAAGTGCTCTATCAAGCCCCGTTCTACAGGTGCAGAATCTCTGATACGGGCAGTCAACGAAGACCGCCACCTACCGTCTGTCGCTCTCTAGAAGTGAAGTATCTCTTGGATTTGGCTCTCTTTCCTACAAACCTGTCGTCCGATGTCGAACTGATACTATATGTCGCGTTGTTTGACATGGATTCGGGAAGTCTTCGTCAAAGTGGGCGCGACAGCTGTTACAAAGCGACCACGAGTCGAATGGCAAAGATTCAATGACAAGTGACCACCCCACCTAGTACGATACTGCGCGTAAACTCCCCTGTGCGACTGTGAATATCGATACAATATGGTCACCCCATACACACTGCGCTAATTGTCTAGACCGATGGTTATCACTATTTTCCTATGATATCCGCCAGTTGCGTCTTTGGGATAGCTGCAGGGAACGCCAGCTGCTTCAGTCGGTTGTGAGTGGCTTGTTCGTACGCGAACCCGTAAGAGATTAGTTTGAATTCACTGAAGGCGGTTCCCATAAACGCTATTCCGAAAGGCTGGTTGGGCCCGTTGTTGACAGTAGGCGCAGCTGCACTCCCTGTCGTATTGGGCGATAAGAAGCCAAGTGGTACTGTGTATAGATAAATATCATGCCGATGGTTAAGAGAACAGGGAGGGCGTACTCGTGATAATAGGATAACCAGCAATCGCCGCAATTCCGGAGGCCCCTCCACTGAGCAAGAGCAGAGCATCCAGGTTGAACTGTTCGAGCGTAGCGTCAATTCCTCGCGTCGCTCCTAGATCCTTGTCGAAAGCGATGGCATCGAAGTAGGTCTGATCGACTACTTCTGCCTCCGACGCGATGAAGCTGTGTAAGAGATAAAGGTCGAATACTGCGACACGCAAAGCGTGTTTACATACGTTGATTGATCGGTCCAGAAAGGGGCGACAAGCTCTTCAGAGGCGTGGGCAGTATCGAAAGCTATAAGATCAGCCAGGTTTCTTACTCCCGTAGGCACATCGACGAGGCCCTCAATATACGTCTGCACGTTCATCTAACCCAGTGGTCAGCATTACGAACAAACACTGAGATGCAGTGAAAGTACCTTAAAATCCGTCTGTGTCACGATTGTCTCGTTATTGCTCGCCCTGAACTCTGCGAAGTCCGGAATGTCTGCAGGGTCCACGATGGTCGCTCCTAGGCTGCGTATGATTTCGACAGACGCATTGAACGCCGCAACCATCTCCGCATTTCTTCCCAGCAGCTGACGGGTAACACCGATTCTTGCGCCATTCAGTGCGTGTAAGTTCAGTGCCCTGTTGTAATCAGGAACGACTGGGGGTTGAGCAAGGGTGAAGTTATCCATGGGATCAACCCCGGCAATGACAGAAAGAATAGCAGCCGCGTCCGCCACAGATCGAGCCAGAGGTCCTACCGTATCTTGATGTACAGATATAGGGATTACTGTATGATTCAACTCTCAACGTTCTGAACATATATAGCAGACTACGACTTACCTCCAGCTCTGGATGTAAGCCCAACAGTAGGCTTGATACCGACAAGATTATTGAACTCGCTGGGGCTGATGATCGAGCCATCCGTCTCCGAGCCCAATGCGGCTGCGCAAAGACCGATAGACGATGCTATGCCACTACCAGAGCTTGAGCCACTCGGATTTCCTTGAGGAACGTATGCACTGGTTGACTGCCCACCACGCCCGGACCAGCCCGAAGGCACATTACCTCTGAATTCGGCCCATTCGCTGAGATTGGCCTTTCCGAGTATGATAGCACCAGCAGCACGAAGCCTAGCGACAACCCCAGCATCCCTAGGTACTACGGACCCGAGAAGTGCAAACGATCCTTTAGAGATTTTTAGGTATATCGATTGTATTCAGAGTCGTATCTGATGGCTTACCTGCAGTGGTGTTCAAACCTACGGGTGTATTCGGCATAAGGCATGGGACGAGAAAGCAAGAACCGCGGCTGACATACCATCTGAGTGTTGGGTGGCGATGTTGTCTTTGAGTAGAATAGGGATTCCGTGCAGTGAACCACGAGGGCCGAAAGCCTTCCTTTCAAAATCAAGATCTGCCGCTTGCTTCAGAGCACTTGGGCTCGTCTCTAAAACGGCGCGTAAGGCAGGACCCTGGAGATTGACTTCATCAATTCTCGCAAAGTAGGCCTGTAAACAATTAGATTGGATTGAGTATGGAGATAGAGTGTCTTGACAGGGATGCTTACCTTCACAAGGTCAACGCTGGTGAAGAGGCCCTTCTGAAGCCCGTCTTGCAACTCAGCGATAGAGGCTTCATACAAATCTGGTAAAGGTGTGTTACCCCGCGCGCCGAGGGATCCTCGGGATTGGACTAGAGGTATCAGTAGAAAAATCGAAAAAGCATGAAGCAAGAGCCACAGGCGAATGCGTTGCAACATCTGTATCCTGAACTTCAAGAGGTATGGTGTGGTGATGACTTGCGTCTTGCCATCTGCGAGAAACCACTTCGACTTTATCTCACCCACGACCTCACATAGAAGCATCGCCGCCTGGGAGAGCACCTTCCTGCCACAATGTCAGGTTCGCGATACTAGAATAGTCTGATAACAGGCTGTCGTATGGACCAAGAACGCGACTGCCAAAGGGAGCCCGTAAATCGCACGATTACCTCACGTTTCTCGAGCGATCGTATCTAGATGATAACACTCACTTACCAAGCTCCACGGGCAGAGGACTCGATTCGCATGCGGTCACCCCACACTGTGGCCCTGCGCTGTCCCCCGGAGTTGAACGATGATCATCTATTCGGAGTATTCACGCTTCAAGGGACACAAATACAATGTTAATATACGGACTATCCAAGACCAGCTTCCTCGAAGGCCCACTTATCCAGTTTTGTGAGGATTGACGAGAATCTTGACTAAAATTGAAAACCAGTCGGATTCAGTAATGTTCAAATAATGTATCAGATACTCACTCTGTGTATCTTTCTCCGTCAGGAGGGCCTTGATACCTTTCTCTACAACGTCCTCCAGCGCAATCTTTCGAGTGATCAACTTCTCCAGTCCCTGGAACTTCCCGGCGCCGACGGCTTCGAGGAGCTCGCCATGAACACGATCATAGCCCAGGATACCTAAGAAGTTCCGTGATCAATAAGGGCTGTTTTAATAAATGGGGACGAGTGCACAAACCAGTTATAGTGATTTCTTTCATCAAAACGGAGTTCATGTCGATACTAGCCTTATCTTCCCAGAGCGCGATGTCCATCACGTTGCCTCGCGGACGGACAGCCTTGATGGCGAGCTCGAGACTAGCTTGAATTCCAGCGCAGTCGAAGACAACGTCGACACCTTGGTTCTTGGTAACTTTGAGCGTTTCAGCAATGACGTCGACCGCGCGAGGGTCGTAAACGGCGTCGGCTCCATGCTCGTTGGCCATCTTGCGACGGGAGACGGAAGGCTCTGAGACTCCGACCCAGCCGACATCGCGAGCTCTAGTTGTGTTCAAAAGGTGAGATGAAGGTTTCCTTACCGAGATGATGAGCCGTACCTGAGAACCTTGAGCACCATCAAGCCGATCTGCATCATACTGAGCATGATATATACCAAAACGTCGCTCCGAACTTACAGGACCAGAGCCCATAACGAGGCACTTGCTACCAGGTTTGAAGGCTGATCTCTTGACGGCGTGCCAGGCGACAGCGAGGGGCTCCATCATTGCACCCACCTCGACTGATGATGGCCGTTATAAATTAAGGCTCATACAACGGGCCAAGTCGATGCACTTACGAAGCATTCCCTTGGGGAGCGGGAAGACCAGGTCCTGGTCAGCTGCAATATACTCAGACAAACCGCCACCCCACCCGGCAATTCCCTGGAATTGGTTAGTTAGCATGCCTCGGTATAGATCTGTTTCCACTTACCAGGAAGCTGGCAACTGGGCACACGTTTCTGGATCCGGCGGTGCAGCTGGCGCAGTGTGATTTCATGCAGGAAACCAGCGGTTCTCTGCAGATGATAAATGATAGTATATCAGAAAATGCATATCTCCCAAGTGTTGTGTCGGGTTCTTACACACAAACATCCTGACCAACGGACAGTCTCTTACTGTCTACCTCGGAGCCGAGCTCGACAATGGTGCCAGAGAACCTGTTGACCGTTAGAATAGCAAATAAGATAGATAGATGCAGGACTGACTCGTGTCCAAGGACAATAGGAAGGGTTTCGCCCGTAACAGGGTGAGGATTCTTGGCGTTCGGCATCAGCGACTCTGCCATAGGGGAGAGATACGCGTGAAGATCGGAACCGCATACTACATACACCGGTCAGTCATTTTCTCGTGCTGTGGAGATTAAAGATGTGTGTGCTCACTCCCAGTCCTGACGTCCCATGCGTGTCAAGGTTCAGGAAATAACTGATAATCATGGCTACATACCATCCAATCTTGAAGCACGGCCGGTCAATTGATGCACTCTTCTGGCAAAGAACAGGGGCAGACGAACCTTGATCTTCACCTGATTCGGTTTGGGTTTCGGCTCAGCGATTTCATCGATGCGGACGTCTCCAGGGCCATAATATCTTGCGGCGCGCATCTTAGAATGAAGGACAGGGAGAGAGACAGAAAGAGAGAGGGTTCTCCTTCTTCCACCAACGTCGAGGATAGTGTATTTAACCATACTGCCAGGTTTCTGGACCCTGAATGCTGCGGGGTATGAATGCCATAGGAGCCTTCAGGCGGTCACATTGGGTTTGTATCCGTATGCGATCTTGCTTGTCGAAAGTCTTGTGGTTCGTTAGGGCCGATCGAAGGTCAAGTGAGCAGGACACGAGGGCTGCATTCAGGCACTGTCATAATTGCGATTGTGTTTTCCTCGTAATTTAGCTCAAATTCCACGCGCCTCTCCGTTTATTCGTTGCGTTGACTGCCGCTAGCTTCTAGGACGAATATCCCTTTGCGGGGTCAGAGTACAAGATAGGGGGACAGCAGATGTAAAATGGAGAGCTAACAAGCCCACTGTTTCCAAAATATGCGCGGTAGAGCGCTTTCAAGAGATATCACCGGACGATGACTGCGAGCAAGACGGAATAAATTCCCAGACCCATGAGGCATTGGTAGAAAGATTCGAAGGGAACGCGTTCGTTGAGACAGCAACTTGTGAGTATGCATTGATAGTTTCTCACGGTCACAGATCTACTTTCCCACAGTTATCGGAGATTAGAACTTCAGTGCAGCGCTTACATCTCAATAACTTCACTCTCACTGACGTCGGCCAGTGACCATCATGACAAAACACAGCAAGAACAACACAGCGTCTTCAATATTCTCCTATGCTGAGTACAAGAAGCTTGACTATGGCACAAAGCGCGTGAGTAATGTACTTGAGATGACATCCCGTGTTGATGAGAACGACGTCGGCAGCAACGTCTAGGTAATGAGTCCATGCGCCGATTTGACGCTTGTGCTTTGTGTTTGCAAACCGTCCGAGAGCCTGTAGCGTGCAGTAAAGGACACATGTTTTGCAAGGAGTGTGCTTATACAGATCTCGGTATGTCATGCTGTCGCTTCCAAGAGGGGTGATCATCTTACAACACTTGGCAGTGACACAAATCGAGGACATCAAGAGACAGAAGGTCCGTCTGGAAGCCCTTAAGCGTGAAGCAGAAGAAGAGAAAAAGAGAGCTAAAGAGGCGGCTAGAGAGCGTGTCTTGTTGGAATTTGAGAGAAGCCAACTTGGCCTAGCTGGTGCGGCGCCTCTCGCCGCTACCTCTAGCTCAGAGTCTAAAGAGAGTAAGTTGCCCCATTCCAAGCCATCTCGGTAATTTTATGACCGTATCATAGCTCGGGGCACCAAACGCAAATTTTCATTTGACTCTAGCGCTGTCGAAGACCTCACCCGGGAAGCCGAAGAGGTAGCATTGCGGCAAATTGAACGAGAGCAGGCCGAGTCGCTCAAACACAAGCTTCCCGATTTTTGGTTGCCGTCGCTCACGCCTACGTACACCACAAACGGGACACCCACTTCTTTGCAAGACGTGAAACTACAGACCACTTGCCGAGGTGGGAATCCAAGCCACCATCTGACGTATGTCATCATCGACCATCTGAGCGTTCGGTACTGATTGGGAGCTTTCTCTAGGCGGAAACAGCTGATTCCTGTCAACTTCACGTTCGACACGTCGTCAGCGAACAAGACCCCTGCATCAACAGATTCCACGCCTGCAACAGAAGGTGGGCAGGAGCCCAAACGGAAGCAAGAGGAAGCGTTAAATCCAATATGTCCCTCCTGTAACAAGGGGTTCTCGAATAGCGTGCTAATGTTTCGTACGTATGGGTTTGCTGTTTTCCTCACTTGCCGCTGAGTTATATTGCTATAGTGATCAAGCCGTGCGGTCATGTAACATGTAAGACCTGCACTGACTCTCTTGTAAAACCATCCAAGCAGTGCGTTGTCTGTGACGCATCGCTAGAAGACAAAGACATCATTCCTATGGCACGTGAAGGCACTGGGTATGCCGCAGGGGGGTTGGCAGAGACCTCGAAGAAGGGAATTGCGTTTCAGGGATAGGCAAGTCCGTGTATTGATGTTGTTCTGCTTTCCCGCATTGTATACCAGACTTGTATGACATATTTAAAATTCAGGTGTCAATAGACCGTTCTCTTCTTTAGAGTTCTCGGTATTATCCAGAGATCCGCAAAATAAGTGACTCTACAGGCCGTATACTATTACACAGTTCACATAAAGCGGGTGGGGAGAGATCAGTAATATATGACCAGTGAATATATATGTGTGTACCGAGCGCTCGTTTAGACGATCTTCTTAGCTTGCTCCAACAAAAAGGGGATGGACATGTTGGCAGGCAGACCTGGCTGTAACCTGTAGGCGTAGTCCATGCACTTCTCGAGAAGACTCTCCAGTAGTTCATATTGGCCAGTAAGGTGTTTCTGAAAATATGCAATCGCGAGCACAGTAGCCCATAGGTCGTCATCGAGTCCGAATTGCCGACCCCTCTCCAGCGCATTGTTTCCTACCACGCGTGCAAACTCGTCGTTCGGATGAAATGACCCGTCAAACGACTGGAGTGAAACCAGATGTAACACGTTGTTATCGATTGTTGGTGGTGTAGCGTCTGCATCATCTCGCACAGCGTGGCCTGCTTGTGCTCTTTGCGGAGGTTCCAAGTCGGGAGAAGGGCTTCTCACATACTCTGGATCCTCAGGTGGCGGAGATGGTGGCCGACTCTCTGACCACTCAGACCAGGAATCTCCCTCGAGGGAGCTAAGGGTGGTGAACGTATCGTCCGTTTCGTCTCCTTCGTCATCTCCACCATCTCCACCATCTCCATCACCTCCATCATCATCCCTATGAGAAGTAGTGGGAGAGGTAGGACGAGTGGAGGTATCGCCTCCCGGCATGCCGGTCGCGGTATGCGTAAACATGTTTGATGATGGAGGCGGGCCAAACCATGTCTCCGCAAGTGCAGTCGCCGCACTCATGGTGAAGTCAAGTACCCATTGCAAGTACCATGTCGGGTCAGAGAATATCGGTTCATGATTGGGTGGTTCTGCTGCTGACCTAGTGCTTCTTGGGGCGGGATCCGGCTGCACGCCTTCGATAGCCACGAACGACGTATATCGACTGACAAGTTGATACTGCTCTCCCAATTGGACAATAGACGCGACGCGCTGGTCATCGGGGAGTTCTCCCGAGTGGTAAAGATCGTCCAACTCCATTATCAGACGTCGTGCCGCCAACGTGTGGATTAAGCGACTCCGTATGTTCTCGTCGTCAAATCTGACCTGTTCTACAGGTACCGAGAATGAGAGGAAGTCTCCGGTCCCGTCACGTTGGGCGCGAAGGGTGATGTTGCGCGGCACCGTAAACGTATCCGATTTGATCATGGCAAAGACTACGAGGCGAACGCCAGGATAGAGCGAATCGATGCGAGAGGGTGCCTGGCGGACGATTTGGTCCATCGCGGTGAATCGCACAGATGGAGAGCTGGCACTTTGTTCTGCCGGTGCTATACCCCAGTCGACTGTGATGTTCTTCAGAAGGAATGTGCGGCCTGCCCGCAGAAGTTTGGCACATCTACCGACGATGCCTTCTGACGTCGTTGTCATCAAGCACAAGCCGTTTCCTGCTCGAGCTATACCCTCGCAGATCGCAGTGGATGCTGTTTCTCCTATTCCGAGGGTGAAGACTCGCAGAGGCTTATCAGGAAGTGAATTGGACACCTCGTTCGCTACCGTCGCGAACGAAGAAGCTAATTCGTGGTCATAGGCCTGACACGAATGTAATTCATAAGTGTAGTTCCTGCGGTGATGAATTGCTCACCTCTCCGTCCGTTAGCACAAATAATACCGTAGGTCTTGATCTATCCCTGGACCTCAAAGTGATATCAAGAGCCATCTGAACCTCTGTGCCGCCGTAATTAGCCACCATGGAGCTAACGTGAGTCGTCTAGGTATTGCAGTGTTATCAGCTATTTAGCGAACATGACTAAGAGACTGACCGCCTGATCCAATGTAATCTGAGAGTATTGTAGGCTTGCTGGCCACAAGCTATCGCAGAAATCTCCAAAGCTGAAGATATTGAAAGTGGTTCCTTGACTAGGTAACGCCCGTAGGAGGAGGGCTATGGTCTTCGTTGCGGTCTCAATACGCGAGCCACTCATGCTACCACTGCGATCTACGAGAAAGATATATTCCTGGGTGGCCACTGGCAGGATATCGAAACTGGGTATCAGAGTGAACTGCATAGCGACAGTTCCTCTGGTATCGAGTTCCGCAAAACACCGCGAGTTGGTAAGATCGGCAGCCTTTATACAAAGAACGAAGTCTCTGTGCAAAAACTCCCGCGAGCGGAACTTTGCCGAAATCCTATGGCGAGAAGGTCGACCAAGATGAGTTTGGTACGACGCCACGGTTATCTCGGGATGGCTCGGACTAATGACATCCTGGGGTTTGATTACGCCTTTCATCTGCACATTGACGTTGAACCGTACACGAGTATTTGTAGATGGGCTGGAAGCATCTACAAGTCCCTCGGGCGGTTGACCATAACGCTGTCCGACGCACATCGGGATTTGGAAGCGGATATGTTGCATGCTTTCATCGTCCATCAAGTCCATGACGTACTGCAAGTAGATCAGCTTCAACAGTATATGGGACAACGATTTCGCACATACGGTAATCACTGTTGTGATAGTCTCTTCTCCTGGTATAGAGCCCAACGAGATTGTGAAAACTGACGATATTGATTATTGAATATAGCGTTCATGGCCGTGGTACGAAGACGTACCATCATCGGTTGCCCATTCGATCAAAGCGGTAGCTTTTCCCTGACGCAGCGCGTCCTCGTGTTCTGCGCTCGCCTTATTCTTCTCCTTCGCCACACCTATGATCCTCTGACCATCGCTTGTGTGCATCTCGAACGCACATACGGCCGCCCGAGCAGGGACGGGGAACACATACTTCGCACGAGAGGTGGATGCCCTGGATGAATTTGTGAAGATCTGATTGACAGTTACTCTCGCCGATACTAGTTGCAGACGGTGTCAGCTGTCCGGGCACAGTCAGGATTTGCGGATATCGAATACGTACCATCAACAACAAGCGCATCAACTCTGACTTCTTGCAGAGGTAAGTGTGAGATAGCCCCACTGTGGTCGTTGTGAACGACTCCTGCGAAAGAGGAGGTCATAGATAGCAACCAAAGGAGTACGCCACAGCCCTTGGTCTACAGACCGAGTATTTAAGAATCCCATTGAAATAAGGTTACGTCTTGGTCAGCGCCGGTCAAAGGCTGTTGTGCTCGGATGGGTACTTGGAAAGCTGTGCAAAGACTGGTACCACACATCATACTTTGCAGGCATATCTCTTTCTTTTTGGTAAGGGTCTTGTCAGTAAGAGTGGGCAACCTAAAGAGGTTCACTTACCGCCTCAGCCAGGTCTAGTAGGGCTGTTATCGCTATACACAGAGCGATTCAGCTTCCATCAATGTACGCAGTATTTATCTGAGGAGTATGATATATCTAGCTCGGGAGTACAAATCAGAGAATTAAGCTGTGCTACATCGACGATCAGCTTGAAGTACGAAAAGAAATTGTCGCGCTTCGTTCAAACATGCCTCTAAGCGCCGCTGCTTGCTGATGTTCAAAATTCGAAAACAATTAGAAATGCTTATTGATGTAAGTATAGAAATACGCAAAAAGTAGGTATGTTCTGCAACAAGTACTCGTCATATCTGGGGATCTGTATCTTGTGCAATTAGCTAGCTAGTGCGTCCAATATTGCGCTGGCAGGATGCGTGCACGTGATGTGCCTGTCCTCAGCGTCTAATCCATCTTTGTGGGAGCGACTGAGAGCGACCATCTCCAGCCATCTCCGATTCAGATTATTCTTCCGCCTTTGCACAGTCCAAACGATGCGGCAGTGCGCAGTACTGCTGGTTCGTGGTCAGGCCTACTTACTACTCAACTTCAGCTATCGGGCTGGGCTACCGCTCATGCTCAGAGTTTCCGATTCGGCAAAGTCTTGCGTATAAAGATCAAGAATTTGCTCTGGACACGCTGTTCACGCTGTTCGTCCATCTTTACTACCTTCTATATATCATATCAAGACCAAGACATCCCCATTGAAGCTTTGGCTCAGAGAAGGACACGGCTCGTTACACCACGAGATCCCAACGGTCCCCTCATTACCGGACCTTCTCTTGGAGACCTTCGTACGCAGTATGACTTAATCTGGGCCTGTGATCTGAAAGAATCCTTCTGGGTGCAAAGAATTCTAAACATCGGTGTACTCACTATCTGGACACGCAGCATGATTAAGGAATACAGGTATAACTATTCTGAAAGCGACTTCGAGACACCACTTACAGCCCGTCTCCCGCTCCCTCGATATTCCTGGCCCCTTCTGACACTCCTAAAAAGATTCTAGATCCCAGGATGCGCTATCTTCTTCAACTCAGCGTTACCTCGGACGAAGAATGTAATATCCATGATCAGCCATATTATCGCTAAGGTGCTTGAATCCATCGACAAATCGCTCTCCGCATTGACACAGAAGATACTGGGGTAAGAGCCATAAGAAAATATTGCTACGACCAATTCCCTAAACAGCTCATGCAAGACTGGTGCGGCTGTGACCTGGTGACTCCAATCAAATATCCGGATACCGTTCGACCGGTCGTCTGTGGGTATTACTTACCTGAGGGCAATGCCATGTAGGAAGCAGAATCTAACATCAACCGGCCTGGCCCTATCCTACTGCTAGAAAAATGTGGACAGCCGGTGGAGCCGAGATTCTTTACTCTCGATCCTCGATGATAGGTACGCGATCCTTTCTACAGTCTCGAACCAACTTGTAATGTTTGCGCTCCATCTCTAGATTACCATGTTAATCTATGTTGTTACGTCTCCACGAGGCTCGCTTTGTGCAGGGTTTGTTCTACGTTCGTAACATTGTCGTCCCGCCCGGACCATTACCGGAACCGCCAGAGGAGCGTTCATGCAGAAACCCAAGCTTCCGTGTAAAATGACCTCGGCCGCGGTGAACATTGCAAGCTTGAAGAGCCGCACGACCACGACACTTTGCAAGGCTCGCTCCGAACTGAGGACCGGAGGGCGCAGAGGGTACTGGCAATCCGACAGCACATGTATTGGACGTGGCGCCATCCAGACCTCCTTGTTTCTTCTCACCGAAGGTCAGCCGTGCGATATGAATACTTTCGATTTGGCTTCGCGCCCTGCTACCTGAAATAGTCGACATCTTTCATCTGCGCTCAAGTCGATAAAATTAGCGCATACGATCGCAGCATGTCTCAAGTGGCATTTTTAGTCCCCAAGACGCCTTGCCAGCTCATGTGCAGTGATCATGTCTCTGCTTGTCCAACGTCAATTAAGTACCTCTGGTACCTCTTGCGTGCTCGTATCGCTCGACTGACGTGGACGTGCTTCTGCCGCAGTGTAGCCGCGACTTTGACGCTTGTTCCTGAGCGTCCTTGCATGATCATCATACACTCTATACAATATGCTGGTGGCTCAATGTCTGAGCGCATTCTAATTGTATCGCATGACCTTGACCGCTAATGTCTGCCTCTGCCCAGATGACGACAGGTACTGCGAGGCCGCCTCTGGGTAAGCCCGGAAGTACTGGAAACCCACATCGTCCGTGGCAATACCCCGTACTACCCCGCTTGCATCTTATTTACGTGTCTCCGAAGCGTCCCCTCAAATGTAGTATAATACGACACAACGGGTCGAATGCGCCGCTCAATCCTCCCGCAGACGGCAACTTGGCGCCGCCTGACCGTCCCCACGAGGCTGTCCTACTTCATCGCCCTCAGTGCTGGGACCGCAGGTTTATCTCTCGCACACCCCTCTCACGTCTCTCTGCTATATCAATACCCTAAACCCGCCTCTCGCATCCGAAGCATATTCTGCACGTGGAGCACACTGCACAGCATCCAGCATCGTCATAATCTGCGGTCCCGCACATCCTCGGAAGCTGAGGTGTTCAGTCCTACACTACACCAGATATACTTGTGCGTGCCACTTGCACGACAACACTGAGGATAGCCAACTCAACCATCTAATCTGCGTTGCAGTCAGTCTTCACAGTCATCAACAGCGATGCGCGCAGCGGTCATTGCCACTCTTATACTGGCTCTCGTTCTCATCTCACAAGCAGTGGCCATAGCCGGCACAGGAGATGAGTCGGGTCGCCAACGACGATCACGCCGTAGAATCAGAGCTCACCCATGAGCGTGGGTCAAGTTTCCGGACTTTGAGGTTCCGGTATGGACGCGGTATCCGGACATTGCAATCGGCACGGAGGATCTTGTACATTTAGTTTCTCATATAATCATAGAAGTGCTGTGTCATGGACTCTCTTGTAGCAGTGCGTCGATGATCCTTTAGATGCGGGCCGTGATATTTGTTCAGTAGACCCGGTGATCGACTTAAACTTCGTCAATGTTAAAATGGGCGGCGAACTGGCATGTAACTGACGCTACCAGTATATACAGTCATGCAGATGAAACCAACGCCACAGTTCCATGTAAAGATGTACCTAGGTCCTATCCCAGATGCCGCACACCGAGTTACAGGTGTGGGATGCATCCGATTTACTTGAGCCCGTGTTAGTCCCCTGACAGACCATGGTGGTTTTATTCTATATTGCAAGAGATGCCTTCAGGTGGTACCTGAACGATGCCAAAATCTGGGCGAACCCGATGGAGGCTGTGAGGGCCGCACCCATAGATCAGTTTTATGCAACATTCAATCGCACATCGCGTAGATATATATATATATATATATATATATATATATATATATATATATATATATATATATATATATATATATATATATATATATATGACGTACTTTCTATGCGCGACTGGTAACAAAGCTGTTCCGCCAGGTTCCACCTCAGGATAGTCGTTGACACATGTTTATACTGGTAATTTGAGGTAAGTCCAGCACTATCACATATCGCGGAGGGTTGAGAATGCACGCGCCGGAGTTACACAGGTACAAGCGGATGAAAGGAGGCCGCTGGTTTTCGTATCATGTGGTGCTAGTCGATGACTGTGGCGATGTCGGGTGCCCATGGGGGTTCATGATGATCGCAAGAGGCGAGAATGGTGTTTTTTACGCTCCAGGAATTACACCCGAGCGCACAGAACCTGAAATTGCGAAGCAGTTATCCGTAAGTTGCATGGTCTGGAAGAGACGGCGTGTATCAGACCCTAGGCATGACAATTACGAGTCATCAGAATCATCAGTGTCCATAGATAACGGCAGCATAGCCTCCAGGGTGGTTCCGATGTGGCCTGCAAACAGATCATCTCACTGATGTAGGCCTGCCCAATTGATGAGAAGGATGAGTACTGAGTGTTGGGATACTCGACCGCAATGTTGCAGCTATCAATATTGATGGCGTGTCCCGATTGGGGCAGACGCACTCTCGGTGGCGTGCTTGACCGCGCGCTTGTGCAGCTCGCTACTAGTCGTGAAACATGTCCTTGCCACTTGACCCTCTCATCGATGCGCAGACTAAAGCGCGTCCACGACCAACTCTTGCAGGCAACATCCAAATCATGGATGCTACGGTAAATGAGAGTGAACCGCAACCAAGTACCAGCGCAGAAACCATCCGTCATTTACCCCTGCATCTCGCCCTCCCTAACCGCACATCGCACACGAGCAGGCCAGGTACCCCCTCTCAGCCCTCATCTCCGAGAAGCTCGATACCTTCACCATCGAGTCCTTCAGGAGACTCTGTTTCGTCTCTTCCCTCCGTCTCTTCGTCGTTTCTGTTCTCTTCCGGCCCCGGAAGCCCACCTCACCCAGCACACCATTCGGGAAACGATTCTGAGCACGAACATGGAGACAGCAGCTTGATTATACCGTCCTTGACTCTTCCATCTTCTCTTCGCGGACCAACCCCTTATGGCCAGGCCATTGGCGACGTCAGACTTCTGGTATTGGGACGCAAGGGTCACGGTGCAGCCGACATAGCGGACGTTTTTGCCGACGCAGAGTGCGAGGACATAGTTGATGTTGGTCAGTGGGAGATGTTAGCTTTTGGAGACGGTAATCTCCTCCCGAGAAAGTCGCCTGCAAGAGTGCTCAAGGTCTCCACTGACTGGATTGAGCACAGCGATGCTCATGGTCTCGAGAAGCACGAACCACGGCGGAACCTGGAGATTATTCATCTAGGGGAGTACGAGGTTGACGATGACGTGCGTGTATATCACATAGCATGCTCAGCTTGACTCATGGAAGTCGCAGCCCGCTGAACTAATAGGGGAGTCCCTCGCATGTATACACTCCCCTTTCCACACAATGCTGTCCATTGTACATCCGGAACAACCGCCAAGCGATCTTCTCGCAACGTTGTTGTCATCGTCAACATCTCCTTTGTATACAGCAATGGTGATTGCATCGTCTCAACGTGAGTCCACCCGCCGATTCGAATCTGCGCAATGCATATGTCATGATTGGGCAGTATGTGTGGTTGTGCTACTTGATCAGCGCTACTGTTTTGTATTGCCCAATGATCCAGACACGAGTAACGGTGTATCTCGATTGTGTGACGCTTTGCCTCTTATATCTCCGGTTGCTACGTCTAGTTTGCTGATGTAGCTTCTGTTGGCAGCACTGTCGCCGTCTGAACATACCCTCATCACGGAACTTAGTGCACACATACCACTTATTATATTTCCGCCTCTCTCAACCTCATTCGCATCCCGCGATCCCCATATCTACGCTCGCCGGCATTCTTCTCAAGTCCATTCCGATGTAATGCATACCTCTGGCATACCAATCAAAGCGCGTCTTTCGTCTGTTCAACCTGCTTCGGTCCACGCGCTGCGAGAGATCATCTTCCGACGACCTGAAGCGCTTGCTACTTTGCGACTTGAAGCAGCGGATCGGTTTTTGCGTTGGAGAGAGGTCGAACGCGCAGTTGGACGCATACTAAGCCCCAGTGCCGAAGCACATCAAAGTCAATCCACCTCCCAGCAGACTACACGCCATAATCCTTTAAGCGGGTCGAGGCGTTACGCTCATTGGGACAAGGCACAGTGGGAGGCTGCATGGGAAGATACGCTCTCGACAGATGTATCAAAGACTCTACGGACTCGAAGGGGTGTGGAAAGGAGGTCTACTGCAATCGACTATTTCACGCCTGACACACCGATGGCGCGGAGCAGTGCTTACCAGCATCCCCAGAAGGACACGGGGCAGATCTCCCGACCTCGAAAGACATCATATTCCCAACGCGACATTACGAGACCGCTTTCTTTTGATCCTCTCCACCTTCCGTCACTGCTAGCCTTTTCTGTGTCTCTCCTGGCGCCTTTGAGGACGAAGATTGCAGCGGCATTCGGTTTCCGTTCGTTTACGGCGCCGGCCACGTCAGATGATGATTCTGATGATGATGCAGGGTCGAATGATGTTCAATACGCCACAGGCTCCGTCAAGAGTGGATGGGCATTAGCGGGTGCTTTCTGTGCGGGCATGGGAGTTGGGATCATGTTGGCGAGGATGGGAACACGGTGACTCGAGATCACCACATCCCAGTAGAAGGATATCGTATCTAGCATCTGAAAAACGCGTCATAAGAGCACCATTATGAGCGTTGTCGCCTTACTCATGTTCCGGTTCTTTCAATACTAACTAACTAAAACAATCTGTGGCGTGCTGGGTGGCGAAATCTCAGATCGCTGGTCCATATCAGGAGCTGCTTACGACGAAGTAGGCAGTAATGTAACCTCCGATCCTAACACGAACAAACAACACTCTGGCCGAAACCACTTCGACTGTATCAACAAATCTCTGCTCAGGTTACAGAATACGCTCAAAAATGTTACACCAACTATATATAGGTTAATTCATCGCTGATCGATTAGGTTGTAGTGGTCGCAACTTGCAAGTACAAAGCGGAGACTGAGCTGTCACTCTTCGAACTCTCCAACTTCCGAATAGCATCGGTCAAGCATCGGTATCACTATGGTACACGTCTTCCAGCTTGCGGTAATTATCGAATACCACTTCAAGGGATACAGTGACACAGTCTCGCGATCTCCAAGCAGCAGATCAATGCTTAGCAGTTTACCAACCTTCCACCACATCGCTTTGTGATATGGCATCATTGGCACCAATCTTCAGTGCTCAGCAGAAGACCACATATAGCTCAATACGTACTCGTTTTGAGGATTTAATCAAGTGAAGTTGTCTTGCATCTCTTCGGAACTGAAGCGCTGATGTATTCTCCACAGCTGTACGGTTAGGCATCAAAGCGTGTTCCCTGACCGCGGTTATGCTCCGATGATAAATTTGATTCTCAGTCACAGTCTCAAGCTGCGTAAAGCATGCGGAGTATGCGGACCGCTTTGGTTACATTCTGAGCCCGAACAGATCGATGTCACGGATTGCCGCGCGTCAGCCTAAGAAGAAAGGCTGAAACTATCGCAGGATATTCACCGCGGGTCGCTTGAGGTATACGTGTGGAGAGTTAAAGGTCACTTAGGACTGGGAATCTTAGTAAGTTGTATGCAAATGGAATTCTTGACGTCGTGGAACTAACTCTCTAGTTAACAGTTCGATGAGTCGAGACGAGGAAGAATACACGTCCTGGCATTTCATGTATCTCCACCTACGTCAAACCGCCGAGTCGTGTATACATTTGTCCATGCGCTTTGGAGTAAACGCTGCTCTCACCGTTTGTCATTGCCATCAAGATTGCTTCGCATCGCCGTTACCATTGTCAACGTCAGGAACGCTGGATCTATCTGCAAATCACGTAACCTACACCTGTCACAACATGACCCATGTATAGGTGAGCGACCATCTTTACTCCCATCGAGGTCTCACCCTCGCAGGCGACCGACTCGGTGGTGCCTGAGAGTGTGAAGCGGCACGCGCGGCCTTGCCTAGTTCATTTGTTTGCTTCTCACCTATCAAGCTAAATTTTCATTCCTTAGAGCCAGGCACCATATCAGCAACCAACTCCTGCATTACCGTGGCCACGAGCCGTGCGTGATCCTGTGTCTATCCGTGTACGCCGGTCAACGGAGTTCGCGGACAAACATATCCGCGTTTCTGAGTCTTCGCGAACACTGGACGAATACCTCTGATCACTGCATCTGCTTGTTTGGCTCTAGGTGCCGGCTATGGATCAAGGAAGGTCTTCATAGTGATGGTGTGTTTGTTTGCATTTGGCTGACTTAAGGAAAGCTGACTGCTCGCTCTCCAAGTACGCCTTCGCCGATCCAGTATAACTGCCTGTATCACCTCGTGAATGCCGTGCGAAAGGTGACCGCAGCCGCAGCGCTTCCCTTCCGACAGCTGGTCGCTCGTACCTAGCACAATGAAAGATCGCGTATATGGTGAAAGATCAGATGAAACGCTCTGCGTTAACCTCAAGAAGTATACCTAGTACACGTGTGTCGTGGGACTAGTGAGTACTAATACATCAAATAGAATACTTCGAATAAAATAAAATAACGGGTGTTTACAGCTGATACTCGGACATCCATATTCCAGCGGCTTGCTGCATGTAGTGGGCTATCTTCGGCTAGGGGAGCCAATGTGGGCCCCGTAATTTACGGGAAAATGGTAGAGCGCTCCGGTTCTGTGGCCGTGTGAGTTTGGTAGTGCCTCCGCATATTCGACTTCGTCGTGAAGCTTTTCGTGCAGCCCGCATACGTGCAAGGATAAGCTGTGGTGATTTCAATCAGTATATGTGATATCACTGCGCAGCCGCGGACAGAAATCCTGTCTCGAAATAGTACAGAGTAACCAGAGTACTGACGTCGTTCACCCGTGTGTGATGGCATGTGCGCTTCTACAGCACTTGGCCTGTGCACGACTCAATGGTGAGGCTTCTCTCCGGTGAGAAACGGATACGCTACTCACCTGGAAAACAGCTTCCCACAGACCTGACACATATACCGTTTATCTTCAGTATGGGTCCGTGAAGCTCTATCATCGTCGCGACGTATGCGTGTGACAGGCGGGGAGCCATTGGCGCGCGGGTAGTTGGTCCCCTGTGTGGCTGGTCTACTTGTTTGAGAGTACGAGTACGGCTGTCCTTGTGGAATGGGGTGGCTGCTGATGCCGTTGCTCAGCTCAGAGGATTGCCTGTCACCACCTGCGGACCTTGCGCTTGACAGCTGCGGAGGGCACGATATGAACGGGTGGACTGACGATGTCTTGAAAGAGTCGTCAATATACTATATATCCATCGAGCCAACTGCGACACACCATTTCAGGAAAAAATTGGTCACGGCCTGTACCACCTTCTTGTCGAGTCATTCGTCCCGCGGCTGACTGCTCCGGGGCGGAGGACGATCTGACTGGTACGATGTCTAGACGTGCTGTTAGATGTTTTGAAGATGAAGACAGACGTTGAAATGCACCGGAGAACATATCCTTGAAGCTTGGCAAAGACACTTTTTTACGTCCTGGATTCGACATGATGGTGGAGGAGGCGGCTGTATCCTGTTAGGATCTGGAAACAGCTCCACCTATATACTAGATCGTCTCTTTGCTGATGGCGGCAAACACTTTAGTACCTGTGTCGACTTGTGGGAGACTCAATGTGGTCTGATCCGTATAGCGGGTAGGTACGAACTGCCTTCAGGACGGGCTGAGGAAGTGAGCGACTGAATCATTAAAATGAGTACAAGAATAAAGTGACGTGCAAACAACACAGTTACCATGCTCACGATCAGAGATAGGGCCAATAAGATTTGTGAGGCATTGACGTGATCTTTTCTGCCGGGTGCGCTGTAGGCTGATATATAATGAAAGACCGCCGTAGTACATGGTCGCTTGATTTGTGACACATGCAAGATCGATTCTGGGGTGGGCAGTTCCCAGAGTTAGGGTCTACGGTCCCACATGGTGTATTCGATCGGACTTGACGGTGGTTGTATGCCCAAGAGGATGAGATTCTGCGCAATCTTCGATTGGCGAATTGCTGAGTAACACACGGCTTGCACGGTATATGTTCTCTATATCGGACCGTGTGGCAATGTCCTCTGACATAACGTGGTGTAGCATGGGTGTAGCACAATCGGGCCCCACCGAAATCCGATGAGATGCGCTGGGATGTTGACAGCGATGCCCGTGGGACCGAATAACTAGATGCCAATTTCAACGCCAGAGCCCATGCGTAAGATGTCAGATGGGGGAGGATGTCAATAAACCTTAGTGAGCGCTGTTTGGGACGTTGTATTCTTTGACTGGGGCTACGCTTCTCCTGCCAGCATCGTTTCTCACAGATCTGTCTGGCGGATACTATCAGGCAGGAAAGGTCCGGAGAAGTTCTAGACGGGAGGTTCTATTAATCGGGGAACTCTGTAGAACCAAATTATGAAAACTCACCGTAAATCAACTAGTATTACTGATACTTCCATTACGATGGTGACTAGAATCTGCGTGCAGAACATCACAAGTGACAACATGGCCGCTCGACAAAGAATCACAATCCTCGAATCGCCGCTCGGTCTCAAACCTTGAGTACTAACATGCCCCTAAAGGAATTGACATGCAGAGGCGATTCCTAGATGTGATTAAACTCTCCCAAAAGGCGTAGGAACTACTGATAGTACTCACAGCTCCCATCATGTTATCAGAGTGTGTGAATAGATCGACATCGGTCTTACCATAAGACCTATGCCGAAGACGTCCCAAAGTACTGGATGTAATCTTTGGTGTGGACTTCGCACGGAATTTGAACAACACCGCAGACGCAAAAGAGCATCATGAGCGGATCAGAGCAGGTGGCGCAACACAGCATGCAGAACAAGAACCCAGCGCAGTCCGAGGGATGACGGCGACATGAACTTTATATGGATACTAAAGTGCACACCTCTGGCTTGAGCTGGCACCAAGGAGTCAGAAGTATAATGCACGTTCAACATTCAAGTACCTGTCGACTTTACAAATTCCAGGAGCTTAATTATGAGGTCAAGTAGAATGCCGGTAGATAATGAACACGCACAGCATGTGAGTGCGGTGATACTGCGCACCGCTCGCTGACAGTACACACGAGCTTTCTGTAAAACTACCCGCTCGTGGCATCAACGCATGTTGTTGGCGCCACATAGTGAGAACAAAGGTCGCCGCCTGTTGAGAAACGCTCGCAGGTTACTGTAAAACGCCCTAGGCGTTAGTCCGGAGTTGCAAAGGCCATGACCAGTCTCGAGATCTGAACGGACTCTAAGCAGGAGTCATGGGAAGTTGAGTCTGTTGTACCGCGAATTCAGAGTCAGATTAGAGCTTGAGCTGGTCTATCGTAGAGGGAGTTTGCCAGTCGGATGCTGCTATATTACGTAATACAATCTTGATCTTGATCTTATCTAAGCGCTTCACAATCTGCGTTTCCTCTCCTCGAAATTGGCTAGCACTGAACTACCAGGTGATATTTATCCAAAGACTCATCCTCAACTCCTTCCAACTGTTAGCCACTTCGAAAACAGCACTTTCTGGTGACTCGTCCGTGTCATACCGCACGGATTTGAATGCGGTGCAACGATATCTTGACTGGTGCTGAGTCAGTGCAGATCGTGTGGTCCGGCTCCGTGGTCACTGGCAGATATAACGTGTTCGCGAGCATAATCTTTGTGTCGACCACAACATGTCTACTGCTACAACACACGACGACCCAATCGTGGATACCTTAAACAACCCCGTACATACTCGCCGCACTTCGCGCCAGTCTACTACCAGACAAGATACCAACATCGTCGGCAGGCCTCCGCAACTCGATGGCAAACGCAAATCTAAACCGCCTCGCGGTCCCAAGACAACGGGGGGAGCCAGAGGTTTTGCAGCACAGAACTGCCCAGCTGAGAGCTCAAGTACCGCCTTAGCTCCCGCAGCAGCACCAGTTGCCCTGCTATCCGAGTATACTCCTACAGCTGCAAGTCCCCGCGCTCACCCACCCGAATATACCCCTTCAGCTGCGACCCCCAGCACTGAAGGAGATGCAAATGGTAGAGCTGGCAGTAATAATCGAGCAAGACAACCACCACGCCAGAGTACCCGTTCTAGGAAGCGTCCCGAAGATAAGTCGCAAGGCTCAAGCATACCCTCAACCGCAGATGATGCGGAGAGCAGGCCTAAGGACGACACCAAAGCGAAAAAACATCCACGCCAGTCTCACCGCAGTCGCCGATTTGGCTCTGATCTTACAACGACCGACCGGAAGGCCGCTTCCTCACAGGAGTACAATGTCACGGCCCCAAAGAAGGATGATCTAACTTCGATACTCATCCATGACCTCAGCACGCCTCCGTATCCAGATTGTCTGATCTGCTTTTCCGCGATACATCCGCTACAGCCGACATGGTCCTGCTCTCCACTCGTGCCTATTTCTTCAGCATCAGATGGCGAGGCGAGCAGCGAGACAGTTCAGTACTGTTGGACTACATTTCATCTGAAGTGCATCCGACCATGGGCTTCGAAAAGCGTGAAGGAGGTCGAGGACGCATGGAGGGCACGCGGCGAAGTTAGAAAGGGTGAATGGAGGTGTCCTGGCTGTCAATCCAAGCGCATGATTGTCCCTTCCTCGTATTGGTAAGCTATATATTGTCTATAGGTATCGTATCGTCCTCAGGCCAACTTATCTCGCGTACAGGTGCTTTTGTGGATCTACGCCTGAGCCTAAACCACCGCGCTTAGCAACCCCACACTCCTGTGCCGGTCCCTGTACTCGTCCAAGGGACTGTGGCCATCCTTGCGCCCTCGCATGTCACCCGGGGCCCTGTCCGCCATGTCAAGTGACTACCCAACTGCGGTGTTATTGCGGGAAACAGGTATCGTCCTATCGATGCTCGAATCTTGCTCCTGGTCGTGCTGGCGGAGGTGCTAATCTCTCCTGCGGCAAGCCGTGCGGGAGACCACTCAGTTGTGGTAACCATTACTGCAAAGAGGTATGTCACGATGGCACGTGTCCTCCTTGCGCTGTACGTGTGCCCGCCAAGTGCTATTGTGGGCAGACGGAAAAGGAGCTGGGCTGTGGCGAGGGGGTTGAGAAGACGAGCGTAGTAATAGAGACATCTGGAGAACGGGAGTGGGTCGGTCGATTCGAATGTGACAAGTTATGTGGCAGGTGAGTCCAACGCAGTGTTCTACATACTCCTGTATTCATCTCCCTTCCACAGGCCTTTCGATTGCGGCGTTCATCATTGTGAAAAGCGCTGCCACCCGCCATCTCCATCCCCAGCACCTTGTCCTCGCTCACCGTCCTTGGTGACTCATTGCCCATGCGGAAAGCATACTCTTGATCCATCGTCCGCTCCGTTTTTCCCTCCAGGGACTCTACTCATACGGAAGGCATGCACCGACCCTGTCCCCACTTGCGAGTCTACCTGCATGAAACCCCTGCAGGGGTGCTCCCATCCTTGCTCCGCGCGGTGCCATACAGGGCCATGCCCTCTCTGCACCATCAGCCTTGTCCAGCCATGTCGGTGCGGCGCGACGACGAGGAACGTGCCGTGCTACGAACACCAAGCGCGCACACGCGGAGAAATCGGCGAGATCCTGTGCGATAAGCCGTGCACCGCTCTGCGGGCATGTGGCCGCCATCAGTGTAATCGTATCTGTTGCCCGCTGGCGTCGCTCGCGCAGCTTGGTAAGGGAAAGGGGAAGAAGAAAATGACCGCGGCCGAACTAGATGGCCTGACAGACCAGTCCGGCTGGCATGAGTGCGACCTGGTTTGCGGGAAGCCGCTCACTTGCGGAAACCACAATTGCGAAGAGAAGGATCACCGTGGCGCCTGTCCGTCCTGTCTACGAAGTTCATTCGAAGAGCTGGTCTGTCACTGTGGCCGCACTGTGTTGGAACCCCCGATACCCTGCGGAACTCGCATCAATTGTCGATATCCCTGTGCGCGTCCCCCGCTAGAGTGCGGTCATCCCAAAACCCAGCACGCTTGCCACGAGGATCCGATACCGTGCCCCGCCTGTCCTTACTTGACGGATAAATTGTGCGCTTGTGGCAAGAAGAGGGTCGGAAATGTGCGCTGCTCGCAAGAGAAGGTCTCGTGTGGAACCCCTTGCGGAAAGTGAGTAGAGTCAAATTCTTAACCGCTAAAATCCATCTAACGTTCTGCGGCAACTAGGCTATTATCCTGTGGCTTCCACCATTGTGAACGGCTCTGTCATGGCGACAACTGTGGACCTTGCCACGCTGTCTGCGGCAAATCAAGGAAGCTTTGGTGGGTGCCTTCTTTCGTACTTGGGTTCTTTTTCATCTCATCATCGTTTTATCAAGTCTTCCTGCCAACCATCCGTGCACGTTGCCTTGTCATGCGCCCGCTGCTTGTGAGGAAAGTGAGCCGTGCCGTACGCCGATCACCCTCACTTGTCCTTGTGGTCGCATCCGCCAGCAGGTACCATGCGGTCGGAGCACCGTGAATCCTGCCGGTCTTGAAGGTTCGCAGCAGTTGAAGTGTACAAATGAGTGCCTCCTGGCCAAACGTAATGCTCGGTTGGCTGAAGCCCTGGGTATCAACACCGAGGGCCGATCAAGTCAAGTCAGCTATGCAGATGAGCTGGTGAATAGCGCGAAGGCCGATCTGAAGTTCTGTCTCCTTGTGGAGAAGACTTTTGCTGAGTACGTTTCAGACATCACATTTTACGTGTATTTGTTGCTGATATCTACCTAGGTTCATCGCCTCTGACAAGAAAACGCAAGTCCTTCCTCAGATGCCTCCCCACCGTCGTAAATTTGTCCACGATGTAAGCCCTTTTTTCGCCTTATCCCATGCGGGATTGTCTCACTCTAGATACCACGTAGCTCGCGGAAGTGTATCGCATGGATACCCAAATGGTCGATCAAGAGCCCCACAGAAGCGTACAGCTAATACGACGGATCGATTCGCGCATCCCGACGCCTCTCCTTTCCGCTTCCGCCTCCTCGTTTTCGGTGTCGTCCTCGACGGCATCACTTGGAAAATTGGCGGATTTGCGTGCACCCATGGCCCAGATGCCGCGCCCAGCTACGGGCCCGGGCCGCTCACAAACGTCGACGCCGGCCCCTGCCCCAGCATCTCGGGGTCGCGGTTGGACGTCGGTGGTCGCTCGCCAACCGCTAACGCGCCCCGGCAGCCCAGCCCGCGCTATAGCAGCAAGGCCCACGAGCGATGGTGGAGGGCGCGGAGCAGCGCCATCAGCGCCCGCCAGCCGCGTCCGCACGCCGGTGCCCAACACAGGCGCTCCTGTTCCTGCCCCAAGCGTCGAAGATGTTCCAGATGACTGGGAAGATGATGTCTGAGAGCGTGAGATATAAATCTGACTAGGATCTGTTGTAGTCTGCCCCATCTGTCCACGTAGACGAGTATCATACCATGTCATCTCGCGAAGCATAGAGCAGATACATCTGCTACTACTTATGTCGTAAAACAAGGATGCCCGAACGGCTCCCACGGGTGCGCCTTGCGACTGGATTCATGAGGAGAAAATTTGAGGGCCAATGAAACAGCGATCGGTCTGCTATCGGCTGTACAGATGCCGCGGCAATGGTGCAATTGCGGTGGATCGCCTGGACAGTCCCGCACGCGGGATCGAGATACTGCATTTACGCGCGCCCTATCCAAGTTTATTACGATGAAGCGGCTGGAGAAAAATCTAACATGACTCTCACGGGGAGGCCCACTGTTCCTGTTCCGTCATCGGTCGGTCTTATTTACATGCTGCCAGCGTCCTGACAAAAGTTCATCTTATCTCTGCTGCATGACATGAGCTACACTCGCGAACCTAAAGACGACGTCGACTTCGATGTCGAGAAGGACGTGCACTCTGTTACAGAGCGGAGCCCGGATGACTTTCAGCACTCGAATCGGTTCCTGCGGAAACTCCTAAGCTGGGGTGTGGAAGCAAGAGGTAAGCACGAACATAGAGCCTTCATTCAGTCTGTCTTCGCGCGGTTTACGATCTACACGACCAGGCATTTTCCCCGTCCCTCCGGAGCTAAGAACAAACACGAATTACAGCGGTATCTTCTATATCTGGCTGTCTGCAAACTTCAACATCCTCTCGTGAGTCTCGACAGTTGATGTTGTGATCTTCTGATTAACCAGATGGCCTTCCCAGCTTCTCAGCCGGAACTCTTGGTCCTGTCGTATACGGCCTCAGCCTAAGGGACACCTGCTTGTGCATTCTGTTCTTCAATTTGCTATGTAGCGCTTTGCCGGCTTATCTGTGCGTGTCAACTACATCTCCTGTGCTCTCTACTGATGTTTATACAGAGCAACATGGGGCCCAAAATTGGGACTGCGTCAAATGTGTCAATCGCGCTACAGTTTTGGGTGAGTCACCTTAGAGTCATCAGCAGTCTTCACTTGTATACTAATGAGTGCACAGCTACTTAGGTGTATTCTTCGCAAGCATCCTCAACCTAGCATCGATGGTAGGATTCTGTATCCTTAGCTGTATCTTAGGCGGACAAACACTCGCGAGTGTGTCCAATGGTAACCTAAGCTGGACGTGAGTGAATATACTGATTCATGTGCAGCAGTCTACTGAACCCATTCAGTGTTGGAATCGTCATTATCGCGGTTATCGCCCTAGTTGTGAGTGCCCAGGAGCTTCTAATCTGCAACCCCACTGAACACTAAAATTATAAAGGTATCTTTCTGCGGGATCAAAGTATTGTCATGGTTTGTCCAAGCCTTTCATCTACCGCAGTCATACCACCGATAATTGATCATACCCGCAGGTACGAACGTATAATGTGGATACCAGTGCTTATCGTATATATCGTCGCACTCGGTATCGGCGGCAAGCATCTATCCAACCCACCTGCCGCAGCGCCAGCCACTGCGTCCTCGGTACTCTCCTTCGCATCGACATTAGCTGGCTTCGTCATAACGTACTCTCCTTTGGCCTCTGACTTCACCATTTATTATCGTTCCGACGTACCCAGGTCTGTTTCGTCATCTTCGCTGTGGTTTATCCTCTCTCATCCTCACCTACCAGCTGGAAGATCTTCTTGTACTCTTATCTCGGATTCAACATCCCTATCGTGCGTTTACTCACCTCAATATGTATCTCCATTAATCTCGTGTTGGGCAGGTCTCTATCCAATGTCTCGGTGCTGCTGTTGTAGTCGCTACGCCTTTCGTCCCGTCATGGAATGCGGGATACGATAACGGCAACGTCGGCGGACTAATAGAGGCCATGTTGAGTCCCGCAGGGAATTTCGGGAAGTTCCTTACGGTTCTCATGGCATTGTCGGTCACCGGGAACGTCGCTCCGACCCTCTACTCCTTCTGCCTGTCATTCCAAGTATTCCTTCCCTTCCTAGCAATCATCCCGAGATATTTCTTCTCCATCCTCGCCACCGCGATGTAAGTCTATCATAAAATACACCCCCGAAACTCCGAACAGTTGTTGATAGTTCCCCCAACAGCATCATCCCGCTCGCCATTGTTGGTCAGACCAAATTCTACGACACCCTCACCAACTTCCTGGGGCTCATTGGCTACTGGGCAAGCGCATTCGGCGCGGTGGTCCTGATGGAGCACCTCGTCATCCGCCGCCGACGATTCGAATCATACGATCTCCGCTACTGGAACAAACCACTCAAGTTGACAACGGGCCTACCGGCGATAGCAGCTATCGCCCTCTCGTGCGCGCTCATCGTTCCGTCCATGAATCAAGTATGGTTCGTCGGTCCTATCGCTAAAACCACAGGCGATATAGGGTTTGAAATGGCATTTGCTGTGACCACCATCTGCTACATACCCTTGCGACTATTGGAATTGAGATACAGGAAGCTAGTCTGACCCAAGGGCCCGGTAGAAACAAAAATATAACATATTACTTGTACATAGACCTATCATAGAGATTTTCTGGTCAGCTTTTGCGTTTGGAACTGCCATATGAAAAGTCAAGAAACCAGCTTGTGTGTCAATGCATATACAGCTCTGATCAAGATGCTACAATCTATACTGCTACAAACGATACGGGATGGGAAGGTATAATGTCGAAAGCTAGAAACTAGTAATCTGAGTAGTCCAACACGCTTGAGTTGGCGAAAGTTAATAGCGATACAAATCAAATGTACTTGTCCATTGGCAAAGAAATGCTGAAACCGGTCAGAGGGGAGACGGTTTCTCTGAACACCTCGAGGAATTCCACTCAAGGTAGCCCTCCGAGTAGAGGCCCGCCTCTGCATCTTTGAGGTCTGAATATGACCTTGAGGACCGGCAAATGGGTGGTATAGTATGTCCGCGGATGCAAACACTATACACGAGTCGTGCAGGGTTGATTGCCGCGTTGAGAGGATGTTTTATTGGTACGCTCATAGGGCGCTTGACGGTGCTGATCGAGAGATCGTCCTGGTCACTGCCTGTTGTAAGATATGGATCGATATCCTTGCTAAAATGCAGGGGTCCAACTGGTCTCAAGCTAGGGCATGTATCGTGCGATAAAGCGCGGCCCTCTGCCACTCGATATGTTATCATCAACGGGGGGATCGCCTATGAAAGTCGTGTGAGTGAGTTCTTTCGTACGGGATCCCTGTGACCAGAATTCCCACCTGTAGTTGTCCAAGCATAGGTAGAAGTGCATATTGGATCGGACTGTTGAGTCCGCAGGCTATCACCGATATTATAGCAACGATGGTGTAGAGGGACGCAGACTCTATGATGAGCGCGAAGAGAGAGGTGTATAGTCTGCCATGTTGTTTTCCAAGTGCTTCTCGCACAGTAGACCTGATCGAGAGGATACGGTATACGATCAGAAGTGTGAGAACGGTGTTCAGGGCTAGTGAGAGGACAAGATAGGCGATAGCAGGAGAGGTGGGCATGTCGGTCCAGACATTGAGGCCCAGTCCCGCAATTTCTGGGAAGTAGACGGATCCAATCACTATGATCGCGCCGTGAGCAGGTGAAATTGACTGGTAGATGTATGCATACCAATCACCAAAAGGAAGCTGCTGACAGTGAAGATGGTGATAAGTATATGACGCTTTCCAAATATGCTCCATAAAACGTTAAATCGGTATAGCTGCCAATTTGTGAGTGACCAGTCAATTTCGTCCGAGTATCGGCTCCACTCACAAGTAAACCGTCGGCAAGCCAGTTTATGAATAGATAACTGTCAGGAACATGTATAAGACATTAGGCCTCGTTTGCTCCCTGGGGCGACTCACACTAGCGTGACGGCTTTGTTTGACACGCTGCCGACCTGATCTTCTAGATATTTGTTTGGGCCCCCATTGTAGTTGTGATTATCGATGAAGGCAACCTGTGTCCACCATATTTGAAGGCCAATGGCGGCGGTGCATAGGGAGAATAACGTGATGACATAAGCCAGTAACGCAGTCTTCTTTGGTCTCAATAGTGGTTGTATGCAGTTGGCGAATAATGTAATGTGCGCTCCTACACGCAAAGCCTCAGCAAGTGGCGGTCGAAAAGACTGGGCCTCGACGTACCATATGTGCAAACCGATAGGAGGAGGCCCCATTGGTTGAGTTTCTCGGTGTACTTTTCACTGGAAGACATTTCTTGAGAGGACATCGACCCGGAAGCAGACACCGCTCGAGTTTATAGCATGGTCGTCGCAAATTCCGGGAGCTGAAGTCTAATTCCAGAGTTCTAGTGTAGTTGGATTACATACAATACTCCCAGGGATCCTTTGAAGCAAGCCATATGAACCGTCTAGGGACGAGTCATGCGGGTATGAAGGACAGTCCGGTATGGCTTTAGTCTGAACCCTAATACAGTGAGGGTATCTGTTAGAAGCCGGGGTAAGCGCCCTGCGGTACATAGCCTGAACACCGCTACTTCGACAATGCGCTGAGATCGATTTTCAGTTGGGAACACAGTAACATGGAAGCCAACTAGCACAGTACCGTCTAACAGTAGCCCGGAGCTGGAGTACAGTTCTCGCGCTCTAACGCAACATGCCCACTTTCATACAGCAGCCGTCCCAGTCATGACCTCGTACAGCCCCTCCATCTGCCTTCTCGCTAGCCTCTCACTCCAGAAGCGCATAATGGGCTCCCACTCGTCTCTCGAACGCGGCATTCCCTCGCCCCGGCCCATATCGACCTCCGAGAAGTTCGCGTACGCCTTCTTAAATGCCGCCAGCGCGTTCGGGGGCAAGTCAGATGGGCGGTGCGCAAGCAGCACGGGTGTTGGACACGGCGCCTGGAAGGTGGGGTACGACAGGAGGGGACCGCACACGGTGACGATGGACCCTAGGGCACGCGGCGCGGGCTCAGCGGCCTCATCAATGCTGCCGTCTCCCTCGGTGATTCTCGCCGTCTTCGTTCGCTCCTGTTCAGCACGCCACCAACGTACCCCGAACTCCGCCGCAACGGTACCACCCTGAGCGAACCCGAAGAGATGGATGCGGTCGACGGGCCAGGCGCAGGCCTGTGTTAGGTGGTCAAGCACGCGTCCAAGGAGGTCGAGTGCGGGCGAGGGGTTTGGATTTGGCAGGAGGTCGCCGAGAGGGTCGAAGGATGTGTACCATTGGTACGCCTCCTCGTACAGGAATGGAATCCTACAATGGTTTGAAATTAGTTGTTCCGGCTGCCGGATGTATGGCTAGGAGACATCACTGGTACTCACACGTCCGGTGCACGGAGGGCAAGTGTGGCTGTCTGCGGCAACTTCAAAGACTTGCCTAATCCCGCAAAGGGTTTTTGGGTATCTCCTAAGATAGATGTAAAAACGCAACCCAAAATGTGTATAAATAACCTTCGTACCTAGCCCATGTAACAAGATCAAGAGGTTTTCATCTGTGCCATCGTCACTTGCACTATACTCAAACGGTACGGGGATTGTAGACTTCTTAGGTGCAGGCTTTGTACGAGGAGTAGAGGAGGAAGACTCTCGCAGCGCGATGTTAGTGGAAGACATCTCAGAGGTCGGTCACAGGATTGCAGATCTTGCTAGACGCTCAATTATCTACACAAACAGGCGCACAAAACGAATTCTCGAGACTTCCATCCATTATCGGTCTTCTCTAGAGTGTACAGTATGCGAATAGAAGGTATAATGTACCGTAAAGACACGATGTTATCCACAGGAACTTTGAACGATCAGCGATATACCCTCTTGAGATGCGTAAATAGCTTGCAATACGCCCTTTACATCCCCTACACAGCGTGGTTGAAGTCCTGAAGAAGACAGATGGTATTAGCAGATTATTCGTGTATAATTACTGAACAAGGAATGAGAGAGTCAGACAAGCGGGTCGACCCGCCAAAGCAGGCCGCCCGAAGGTAGCTGAGATAGTTTTCTGCAACGTGAGGACCCGTAGACCCTCACTAAAGCCAAATGCCTCAAACATCATACTCGGTAATTTAAATAATACAACAAATCACGACGGGAAAGGGTCATTGAGAGATGAAGCATGGATACGTACTGTAGTGTGATAGGGAGGCTTCTCTGGTAGTTTCCGATATGCATATTCGGTGCATCGGTTGTTCTACGATATCGTATCATCGACCTGATGCCCGTCAGCTCCCTGCAGATTTCTTGCGCTTATGTGAGGGACTGTGTCGGTCGTCGAAGGACTCGGAGTGAGGTTCGACGGTAGCTCTAGTCTTACGAGTCCTGTACGGACCACGTTTACCTATAACCCAAAAACTAGTGGTCAGTGTTCGTAAAACATGATGAGCAAGGGCACACGAACGTCTGGATCGCGCTATTTTAGCCTCAGGTACGTAGTCATCGGCAGTGAGGAAGCTCATATCATGTGCAGCACAAGCTCTGCGGAGAGGCTCATCGTCTGCATAAACGTGTTCCTGGACTACTAGATATAAACCTCAATAGAGATGGCATAACGAGATGATTGGGATACTAACCACTAGAAGTCGAAGGATAGAGAGCTGTCAAACGTGGTTTAACTCGATCTACGGTCCTGAAAGCCACAGTCAGCGATAGAAACGAGCAAACGAGGTGCGAAACGACTGACTCTTGATCGACTAGACCATTGACGGCGACAATGTCGAGCACGCTCTGCCACCCTATTGGATGAACGCGGTTCTGCATGCTCTTCTCACCAGGAGGTACGTAAGCAGCCAAGAGAGCAAGTATACAAGCAAGATGAGAACCCGCAGAAGACGTGAGGGCTGAGAGGTATCGTGGTGTTAACAGATGCTCCGCGTTGGCAGGTTCTTCGTGGTCTTCGCTATCATCCTCCTGTACATCAGACCCATCGTCGCTTTCAGCTAAATCGGATGGCTCCGCCTCTGTCTGTTCAATTTGATCCACATGGTCCGATTGCATGGCAGACGAAAGACCCCCTCGTAACGCTTGAAGTGCAAGTAGCTTGACCTCGTCCTCGAGGCTCCACTCTGGAACGTGCACATCGCCAGCAAGAAGAGGCCATCGCGTCCAGGTGTCATTCTTTGGTTTAGGTTTGGATAGTTTCGCCTTAGGTTTACTTGACGAGGCACGAGACACGTCTACTACGTCCACGCTCTCGGTTGGAGGCCTCTCGCTATCGCCGTCATCTGCTTCGTCATCGGCGTCGTTGCTGCTGACGATAGTTGGGGGCGCGACTGTGAGTTGGGCGGCGAGATCAAGGGTATTGCTGGTGCGAAGTGCTCTCAGGAGGGAAGAATACTCGGAGAGTTCAGAATGAAGAGCAGTCGGAAGACGAGGTCGTTTGCCCATGGTCAAGCAGGCGTCTATTGATGGGAGTTGCCATCTATGGAGCTGACTAAGCAACAACTGTACAGTACCAAACAGCCCATAATATTCCCCACCCCCGCGCCAGACTCCTTTCCTCAGTCCTCTCAACGATTGATTCATGTCAGTATATTTGTATTATATTTGATTCCGCACTGCTAACCGGGTGGTATTACCTGCAGCATGAGAGAGAAGTGGAAGAAGAAACGTTCTCGCAGACTTAGGCGCAAACGCCGAAAAATGAGGGCTCGTTCCAGTACGTATCCTTTGTTTCCTCCATAGCGTTTGTGACATTAAGCACATCTTGTGCAGAGTAAATGCCTCATCGAGTGCTGGGCTTGCACTTTGAAGTTGGAGGCGTCGTTCGAAACTTGACAACCATGTCAGGGGCTCTCTCGTCGTGCATCAGCTCATCGAGTAGCTCCCGGCTATATTGGATGGAACGTATCCACCTTTCCAAGGCATCACCTTGCCCTTGCGCTTCAGGTCACGAAAAGCGTTAGGCCACTCTGGCTTGTTGTACCTCACACGTCGGTGTACTCGATTTTGCATACAAGTTGTATCGGTAGTGTTATTTATTTAACATGCGATTCTGCTTGCCTCGTAACAATGTGTCTGATGCGTGAAGTAACCTGGCTGTGAATGACGTTGATGTAGAGGTACTAGTTCTTGTCGTTCTTGAGAGCGACCGTCATCGACGCGATTTTAGCGTGTCTACGCGTCGCGCGCACGCGTGCATTTGGAAGACCGCGGGAGAACTCACGACTTGTTCACGAACACTCACATCGACTTCCGAGTTCATCAACTCTGAAACGCCTCCGAACAATAATAGCCTCTCTCTTTCACTCTGGGTACTTGAGTCCAACAAATTCAACATCTCAAGGCCACGATGGCACCGAGCGGCACACCGAGGTCTGTTAAGATCGTCATTAAGCCTCGCCGAGGGCGAGGACGACCACGGGGGTCTGCGAGCACACCGCGCACAACCATACGTATCCCTCGTTCTTCCGCAGCGGCGAAACGCGAGCATACGCCGAGCGACGAGGAGCCCCAGGAGGATGACGAGGAATCCAGCCTCACTTCCAACAACGTCGCGAGCTCAAGCAAAGCCCTCACTTCCCAAGAAGACGCCGACGATAGTGCAGGCGAGAAAGAGGGCGACGTCAAAGTGGAGGATGATCATGACGATGAAGGAGAGGCGGATGGCGAACCAGGGCACGACGAGGGTCACGAGGTCGATGTCGACGGGGATGTGGAGGAGGGCGCGAGCGAGCCGGCAGACGGGGATGTCGTGAGTACGCCTGTGAGTACTCCAGCGGAGGGTGAGGGTGGAGGGGACGATGAGCCGGAACCTGCGCCTGTGCGCAGACCGCGAGGAAGACCCAGGGGAAGAGGACGAGGTGCATCTGTCAGTGGGAGCTCAACTCCGAGAACACTTCGAGGCAGGGGCAGAGGCAGGGGACGTGGAAGGGGACGAGGGCGGCCACCGGGGACAGGGCGAAAGCATGGTGAAGACGGGGAGGATGCGGCTGGTGACGAGGACGCGGAGGAGGCGGGCGGAAAGCCATTCAAGAGGATCAACGGGAAGGTGTACATCATCGAGGGCGACGAGTACGTGACTGAAAACAACGAGAAGGGTGACACCAAAATAGACATAAACGGCAATCTGTTGGGAGGTACGCGAGAGGCTATTCCCTGTGTTGTGGTTTTGCTCACGAAATGACTTTGCAGGACGCGAGTTCAAAGCACAGACATTTACACTACCAGATCGCCATCCAGAGCGGAAATACATGCTCGCTATAGACGCAGCCCGGACGTCAGGGTTCCGCGACTCGCTTTACTACTTCCGCCGGAATGCACTCGCCCTCAAACTCAACGCGAACCAGTGGGAGAAGGAGCATCTCATTGAACAGGGCAAACTAGGATCCCATCTGAAGACCCGTAGTGTCACCCTCATAACTGCTCGCAGCGCATACAAACTCCATGGAGCCAAGATGGTCCGCGGTACGTGTCGTTGCTATGTACGACATCGAGCATTATTGACCGACCTCTTATGATCAGACGGGCGTTGGATTATAGACGACTATGACGAAGAGAAAGTCCTCCACGACATCACTGAGAAAGGCCTCAAGCCAGGCGACCTCGTTGGCGACCTACAAGACATATCTAACCTCGCAGCAGAGGCCGCCGCCCTGGGCATCTCGGCCTCCCGGGAGGTCATCAAGCAGGACCGCGGCGGCACAGGAGGCGGTACGGGGCCAGGTATTTACCGTGCGGGCGGTCCGACAACCCTTTTCGGAGGGTCAGGGTGGGGACCGTACAGTGACGGACCGCTGAACGCTGTGCGCAAGTCGTTTTTCAATAGGGAGGGACTGACGGAGGAGAATTGGATGCATGTCGCGGCGCAGCGGACGCTGGAGGCTGGGGACGAGTGGAAGAGGATTCGCAGAGAAGCGTTGAAGGCATGCGGAGGCATCTTGGGTGAGGTGGGGAGGGTTATGGAGGAACCAGAAGGCTTTGGTGAAAGGGGTACAAAACGAGCGGCGGGAGAAGACGTGGAGGGTGAGGTGGATATCCTACAGGTCGAGGCTAAACGGCGACGCGTAGAGAATGACAGCGAGTTCCCGTTGGGTGTCTACGAGCCGCAAACGGGCATCGTACTATGTGAGTTGTCCATGTCTATATATTTTTATCGGCTGACTGTTCATGTTCCGTATCTCAAGACCGTACAGACACGCAGCCTATGCGCAGCCGTTGGGAAGAAGCAGACGAGCCCGGGAAATCAGACAAGAGGCGCGTCTTGGGCGGCACAAAGGTTGGCAGCAGTGCATGGGGCCTGGCATGGGTCGATACGATCATGGAGCTCCCTACTGGTGAAGAGGAGGAAGCTATAAAAGCGAACGCAGAGAGATTAATCAAGATAGCAGAAGAGGCGGAGGCCGCACCTCCTCTTACTTGAGCCTGCGTTGTTACCTGGCATACTGGACTTAGTATTGTTGATTCTACTGTAGTTTTTGTAATCTATATGTAGAAATCGTGTAATGATTCCTTTCCTCGAAATCTCATCCACTTGGTTTCTCGTGGTGCAGCAATTTGAGCCAAACAATGATCAAAACAAAGCTGGCTGTTTCATTTGTTTCGACACTTGATTCGCAAAGTTGTTTTGCGGACGAGAATCATTCAAATCGTCGATTTAACTCTGAATGCCCCGTTTTCGACTTTCGATTCGAGCTCGCTGGATAGCTTACATAATTTGATATATCTCCTTATCCAGACATTGGGCGCCACTCTGACAGCTTCAGCACCGGCAACGCCCGGAAACAACTTTGTGCTCGAATCGACGAATCAAACGAAACAACCAAAACGCCTTCCGAGGCGTTTTGAAAAAGTTGTTCAAAACAACTTTTCGAATCGACCATCAAAACAGACGAATCGACCAGCTTTGGATTCCCCTATTAATGATCAAAACAAAGCGGACGCGTTCGAGCACGTGAACATCCTCTCGACTTCGACCCACCGCGATCCTCGTCTCTGAGAAGACCAATGGTCTATGCCTCTCGCCACACCACCTCATGGATTCCACTGAATGCACGCCAAAACCGCATGCCGAGCTATATGCGATGCGGGACAAGCTGAGAGGCATCTTGCACTCCGCGTCTTCTTTCAGTCCAAGCATAGCAAAACCGCCTATCATCGACTCGTCTTTCGACCTCGCGGGAAATCCGACTGAGGACATCCAAAGACAAGATGCAATCAAAGGACTGAGAGCACTCAAGGATTCTGTCAAACGAGACTTAGAAGTCCTCGAGAAGGTTAGTTCCAAATCTTCTACCTCTCGTGCAGAGTGTGCATATCTGACAGCGCTGTCTCTAGTAGTTCCTCGCTGATCCTAATCATGCCCGTCAGCCCGCGCTTTCTACGAACGCGCCTTATTTAGCCTCCGTGTGGAACGAGGTGCTGCTCGCACCGCCGCCCGTGACCGCCATCTGGAGCACATACAGTGAGAGTGGCAGAGCCCTTAATCCCCGCCGGCGTGGTCTACCCAAAGAAGCGGGTGTCAAAGTTGATGTTGTAGCAGATGGTGGCAAACGGTGGATACGTGTAAACACGTAAGTTGCCCTTGTGGTCCCTTGACGGCCGTGAAACGAAATGCCGACCTCATATATAACGTCATTCATCATTCACAGAACCAGGAACTCACGCATGCTTGCAGAGTTCCGGGAGATCGATTCGTATCTGACGGACTCTGATGAAAATTCGGAGGAGGCCGCGGAGGACGGGTTTCCCAGTCTTGCGCAGAGCCAATTCGATAACTCGATCTTACGGACGGCACGCTCATTGCTCGCTGCTGCAAAGGAGAATCCAATACCTGGAACATCCGAGATACCAGCTGTTACGCTACGTCTTACAAGATTAGACCTGGCTCCGCCGAACGAAAAGAATTTTGACCCACGGATAACGCGGACAATTGATGAATTATGTGCCCTGGGTATCGACGTACAGCTGGGAGAGCGCACGGATACTGCACTTTCAGAACGAATGAACGAAGGTGTTGCACGAACGCCACAGCTGTACCCTACACGCTGCATCTGCCTAGACCTCTCTATCTTGATTGCCCTCGTATCGGACCTCACGCATGCAACCCTCCCAGTATCCGCTGAAGATGCAGAAGCACGATTTACCCCTTCCTCAGAGTATATAGCGTGGAAAAAGAAGCGCATCGCTTCGTTGAAGAACAGCGCTGCTGTCGGCTCGAGCGATGAACTCACCGCTGCTGCAGAGCCTGAAGCTGACTTCATCACGCGGCCCTCTCGAGCTCTAGTTTCCCAAGTTCTGCAGGAAATGGCCAAAGGCCTCTTTCAGGACATGTTCGAACGCCTGGATTTTGCAGGTAATTCCTCATCCACTGTCGAATTTTGGACCACACCCGAGGCTAGAGATCGCTGTTTACAAATTGTGACGAAGATAGGAGGGCCAAGAGAGAAGCGGCGCGCCGAAGCATTATTCTCCTCTGCAGACGTCGCGAAGGCTGAACGCGAGTTCTGGCTTGGCTCGAGGTATCCCCACGGGTTTATATCGTTATTCCCAATACACTTGTTCCCGCCTGGCGAACCTGGAGAAGATGACGTCCCTCCACCACGTAGCGGTAATGAGATGGCATCGTCTCCTTTCTTCCCTGCATTAGCGAAGACATGTCGGGCCATCCTAGCTCAAGAAACGATGCCGCACCCCCGCGCCCTCCCGCTACCCAGAGACGACGTAGATGATCTCGGCGAGATTCAGCGTGCTACCGTGACGAAAGCCAATCCACGGCTGACTGCCCATACCGTCCAGAGCATGCTGTGGGGTGCTGTTCGTGGTTGGACAACACTGACCGCAAACAAGACAAGCGTGAAGGCGATGCTACGCGAGATGAGAGCGGCTAGAGGAGGTGCGCTCTGGGACCAAGGAGATGAAAAGAGGCTTGGCTTCCCACTTCCCTCGTCGAATGGGACAGCATCGCAAATGGACGACCGCGCTGCTGCTGCGATGTGGATGGTAGACCCTCGAAGTCTCGCGGAAGGTATGAGAGCGGAATTAGGGACGTATTAGAGGACTAAGCCCGGCCTCGCTCTCATCATGCGTTGCTCGCACCACAACATGAAAGCTGCAAGGAGTCTGTGCAATTCACAAAAGATGCGACATACGTAGTGCTGTATGGTTTGGTGCTGATAGAGATAAACCCCTGCAACCAAACGACATCAACGCGATATCGTTGGCACTCGGGTTGAACTACCTTATATAATATCTTGGCTGACCTACCTTGATTCACACATCTACCAAGCAGTCCGAGGACCGACGAGCGCAAGATTTCTTGTATGCTGTTCAATATGCTCCTTCTGCAACTGATTTTGCATCTCCGCACATTTTCCCACGATAGGCTTGATGAACATCTGGGGCAAGTCACCTAGCAGCGAACGACATGTTTCCAAGGGACATAAATGCTGTCTTGTTTGCTATCCGTTCTGTGCTAAACTCACCCCATATCGTTTCGTCCTATTAGGGTACAATCGTCTCATGTCAACTCCAAACCCGTCTCAATCAGAGAGACAGTATGCTTATTGGCTATCCGAACCTGCGAACGCCCTTGTGAGTGACGTTCTCAAAAGATCAAGTTCAGCAATATCGCTAACCTCGGGCTCGCAAGCCCTCGAACGCTGTCAACTCGCTTGTGCTCTCTGCCTATCCTCCATGCCAGGCTCCCATATTGTGCTCGTTCAAACGGGCCGAACCGACTTGCAATGAGCCACTGATCTTGACTGCTAGAACAGTATATGGCCCTCAACCGCCTCCGCGGAAGCCATCGTCCCTTCCTCCGCCAGGTAATCTTGCCCTTCATCTCAAACTCGGTGCAAGAATTGGACGTGGACGGGCTGGCGTCGTCTATGAGGCTAGCGTCAATTTGGACGATTCTAGCCGGGAAATAGCCTCTATGGTAGCCCCACCGCTCGTTGTCAAGATCTCGCGTCATCGCCGCTACATGGATATCGAACATGAAGCTTTCTACTATGAGGAGATGGAGTGTCTCCAGGGTGTCATTGTGCCTCGATACTACGGAGCATTTCGAGGGAGGATTCCACCTGGGGCGACTCTGTTACCATCAGGAAATCACGATGTTGATAGAAGGGAAGGGGAAGAGGACTCCAGCGAGGAAGACAGCTATAGCGACGACGAGAGCGAGGATCAGTGTGCAGAAAACGAGGATCAGCGCATTGACGCCTCTCGCTCACGCAAACAACGCACTGTTGTTGATACAGATCCTTCGCTGGTCTCGATCTTGGTTCTTGAACGTGTCAGTGGGCGACTACCTATTGGCAAGAAGCTTCCGAATGGTACCACGTAAGTACTTACGCCAATCTCTTTTTCTGTGTGTTGTTGAGCAGACACAATAGTGACGAAGTAATGGATATGTACACTCACCTGGCTATGCTTGGCATTGATCATGTCGATATCCGACACGCCAACATCCTGGAGGCTCCTATCTATCCTCCTGGGTGGCCTAGTCGTGTGTCGCCTTTGTCGGGGATTCACTATCGTTTTCGTCTTGTAGACTTCGAGCGGGCGCGCAAGACTAATCGGGGCGCCGATTCGTTCAATTACTATCATGAAAGCTGGGTAAAGCGTCTGCTAAACAACTTGCCTGCCGGATACGTTATGGAAATGTGGGATTTCTGAACACGGACTGTTTTGTACAAGTAAAATCTGTCTCTTTTGTGTTCAATCGTCAAATGCTTATATGGTTGTATATCGCATAGTAATAGACATACACTACGTGTGCACTGGGATCTTGCCTTGAAAGCGGTCATCCTTGCCTAACTGGATGTTGTGGTCTTCAGTAATCGGTCCCATTCCTCTTCGCCTTCGGAATCTGTTAGGAGGGGAGTAGCGCACATTTACATCCACAATAACCTCTACTGTGCCGTTCTACAGTAAGTCTAAATGGGTAATGGTCATTCCCGATATACGCTGAAACGATCGTGAAAAGGTGCATCCGAAGCTCAGATTGTAGATAGTTTTCTGACACTCGCTTACAATAAGCGTCTTCTGGACGGACTTCGGTGCGTTGATACGATCTGTTTGGTCTTGCTCCTCGAAGTCGTGTATGTCGAACCAGTTGCGAAGCATGTGGAACCAAGATACATCTGCGTTTTGAGATCACGTCTCACAGTCGCCGGCGCGCTCATGAAATGATTGTGCTCGGATCGTTGGCCTCAATGAGGTCAGCGTGCTGAGAGAGCACCAGCTATTCCTCCTATATAATCGCAGAGTGCATGCGCCGCGACGAACGACCCTGTATTCATTTTACTTTGGTAAGTACATAAATCAAATCGCTACTCACACATTTCAAACTGACGATGTTCAAGCTAGCGGATTTTGTCATGATGCCACCGTCTTCAGTGAGTTTGCAGCGCGTAGACACACCATCCGGTAGGCCCGTCCACAATCCTGGTATACTTCACGATCTAACATAACGATAGAGTCACAGATCGACGTTGCCGTGCAGCTTTTTGTCGATCTCATGAAAGACGGTGAATTACTTTTGCTTGGACATGATGGATATGAACTAATCGAGGCCTCACTGTCAGATGCAGCGCTCAGGAGCCTCGTGGGGGGTGATTTGACACAGTTCGGCCCTCTAGGTCGTGCTATGTTGCGTGCTGGTATTCACAGTGGTGAATATTACGAAGCAATTCACGAAAGAGACGGGCTTGTGGGATTCCTCATGACGATGCCACCTGGGCAGGATCTGTTCAGCACGTAAGCACAAGCTGATACAACTATCGTTACACGGAGACTTACCTGCGGAATCCAGAGACGAACAACGCGCGTTGGGCTTAACAGCTTTCATGAACAATCTATCCGGAGCAGGAAAAGAGTATTATCGAACTACGGTATGTAGCTGTGGGTACGGACCCCAAGAATCTTTTCAGTGAATGGAGCACATGCAGTATATGAACGAGTTCCCTGCCTTTGTGAATGCCTGTCTGGGTCCATCGGTACGTCATATCATGCGCTGTCAATGTTGATGCCAACGTACTCAGAAGACATAGGGCAAACGAGATTCATGGTATGTACACATGTTGATGGTTCGTCGCGAATACCAAGGTCAAGGCATCGGTAAAGGACTTATAGAGTTGATTCGTGAGCGAGTAAGTGTCATGATTATTGGTATCAGCTATCATTGGAATTCAACACATCGCGCAGGCTTTAAAAGAAGGCGACAAGATTGCACTGTCTACAACTACGGAGCTCAATGTAAGTACAGGGCACTCATGTGCATGCTCTTTACGACACACACTCAATGATGGAACTCTGAAGGCTAAGATATACCAGAAAGTGGGTCTGACACTTTTGGATAAAAGGATCATGCCTTCACCATGGGGAGAATGGCCCTTGTACATTCTGTCGCTCGATACACGCATATCTTAGAGTCCATCATCCAGAATTCTTGCAGTAGCCAACGGTATGTCAAAACCACAGAAGTTGGGTACAGGTCTCGTCTTCGCACGGCAGGGCATCACTATATGAATTAAAGCAAATTTCTGCAGATCTATACTACTGCTATAGATGCCGGCACTGGTTCGAGCATAAGTGGGAAGGTACGAGTCAGAAGCGAGAAAGCGAGAGACGCAGGTTGTAAATCGTCGAGAACGTATGAAGGATCGATGTTGATATATCAACTTTGAAGTGCGACGCCACGCACGGCATCATGCCAACTTGCAATGACGCTGACGGTGTCGCGAAAGTCGAGTATCCTACCTGATAGGCACGCGGTGATGTGATGGGTGCAGGACATGATATGTATACCCGTCCGGGCGAAGACGAGCAATGTGGATGAAGACGAAGTATGTGGTAGACATGGACCAGCATGGGGGAGGGGCGCATCGAGAGGTCCGCTATTGGTCCTCATCACTATGTTCACCCTCATCACCGTGACTACGTTCGTCCTCATCACTATGTTCGTCATAGACTTTGCGCAGTTCAAGAGTACCGTACCCAGAGGCTTTACCAGGAACAATCAGTCATCAGACAGTGTAAAGAACAAAAGTCGGACGCACATTCCGTATCGTCAGAATACGCGGAGGCTTGGAGCCAGGTTCCTTTGGCGCCATATTGATCAAGCTCGGCAGGATCCCAGAGAGCATACTTCACCTTACCGCTGCCTGACAAGCATGACATATGCACCTGTGCTACCTCTTCCTCGAAGCGGATCATGTCTTCCCTTGAGGAGAGTCCGATCACTATTCTCTCCAACTCGGGGAAGGATGATAGAGCTCTGCCCACAGCTTTGGCCCAATCGAGCTCAGGTTTTCCAGCCATTCCTGTGCCCTGGTAGTTTCGAATATCGACGATAGCGGTGTCAATATGCCACCCCTGTGAGTGAGACTGGCTATCGCAGAACAAGACATTCTGGCCCGTGATTCGCAAGTTGATATCTGGTTCAACAGGTTATCGTTAAAGAGTGATGATAAACAGACTAGTGCGGCTCACAAAATGAGTCCTCATGAACGCGTAAATATGCGTCAGTATATGCTCCGTTTTCCCGGGCCCGAGAAAACGACAATACACGGGTGAAGTCGTCCGCAGAAAAAAAGGCTCCATCTCGAGGCCGCACAGATGCAGCCAACCAGACAGAAGCTTCGACTAGGTGAGGACCACACTGTGACATATCGATACATTTGATATACGGCGACACGTTTCTGGGTTTCCTCTTGGACAGCGCCGCAGGCAATGACGTCCACGTCACCCGCGCACAAGACAAGTCCATCAGGTCAGGCATCTCCCAAATGAGGTTCATGAAGTCGACCAGCTTCTCGAAATGAATGTCGGTCAATGAAAGCTTGTCGAGGTGACGTGAAAACTGGCCAGGCAATGATCGCGGAAGTCGGTGATGAATTGAACGCAGCCTACGCCCAGCTGGGAGCGGTCCTTGCAGTATCACCCAGAACCTCTCGTGCTTTCTGTGTGCCCGATCGCCGATGTCAGACACGAGGTGGAGCCACGGCGTGCCCAACGCCGCATGGTCCTCTGGAAGATGTACGCTGTTGACGGAAGAGGCAATGGTGCTTGAGGTCTTCATGAACTGCAGGAGCTGCAGTGCATCCTCCCGTGAATTCAATCTAAGGTGAAAAAATATGACCTCTTGGCATTTTGTAGCCCAATAACGACAGACAAGCGCACATGTCGCAAGTGCATGCTTGTCACAGGAAAGCCAGTTCCCTGCTGCTTCTCTGAGCAAGTCATCGAAGAGCTCAGGCGGGATATCCGATGGCTTAGCAAGACCACGACAATGAGCCCTCGTCCCGAGTTGTTCACCGTGTTGACCTATGAATGGAACAGTCACTTGGTACCAGCCACGCTGTTTGCGTGACCGACGCGGAATTCCAAGTATGTCGATGTCAGGCTTGAGTGAGGGGAAGGCATTCTCGGTATAGAACTCCGGTCCGTCGGTCTCTGCGGGTTTCCAAGGAGAAAGGATATTGCGCGGAAAACCACTCCACCGGTACCATTCTTCATCTATTGCAAGCTCTACAACCGAATCCTGTATCTCAATAGAGGTCTCAGATGATGGAGGGCAATGTTGTTGTAGAAGACGTACCCATGTGTCATTCATTGTGCCAGATACGTCGGACGACAACCTAATTTGAGGGAACAGTGTGAGCCTGTATAAGAAGGAGCGGGTGACGTTGGTATAGCGGGTGAGCCCATGTTATACGAACGCACGCCTTTGCCTTGTTACGGGCTGTGCCCCATTTCGATGTTCGAACTTTGATGTGCATTGCCTAGCATCCTTAGTGATGATCCTATACATCCATCGTTCTTCATACGCCCATGTCATGTAGGCAGTATGATATCGTCCGGAGCCCGTGGTACTGCCGTTCGGAGAGGCCACAAGAACTTGGAGGCGTAGTTATCGCCAAAATACTACTAGTACAGGGGGAATAAATCGTCGGAAAGTTCCAAATCAACGTGAGGGTGTAGATTTCAGCATAGAAAACGCACTAAGATTGTAGGGACTACTGTCCTAGCCTTGCGCGAAATGAGACGATGGTCCACGTACACTTCACTACCATTGATGCGCTAATTTCTGGCTTTCATAATACGCGAAAGCGTTCCTGTCCATTCGATGAGATCTTTTAACGGCTCTATAGAACTGATATCATGTGCATCATGTACGAAACGGTCAATGACTTAGGATCAACTTAGGATGCCGCAAACTTGAAGACGTCGGAGTCAGCTTTAGTTCTCCGAGGTCGTGCGCGAAGATCTCGAGGCGCATCATCGCTACAATCTGATCGTCTTCCAAAACGGGACCGCGTCGGGATTAACACCGTGAGAGTACGGCGGGTTCCCATGCTCATCACGCGTGTCAACAAGCCGACTCTCTAGGAACTCTGAAATTGATTCAAGTTATCAGACGATGAAACTCGAGGATTTACATCAAAGACGGACCATTAACTTCAGGCAGATCAAGAATCATGGACGTACTACGTTTCTTGGTGGTCTTGCAACGATCGAAAGCTGAGACAAAGTGTACACAGCGGGCAAGCTCAAGTCACGTCGCATCCTCGCCCTTGTCCTTCCTCGGGACTCTTGGATGCCACTCACAGGGAAATTACTGTGTCACCTGCGAAGCTTGCCCACTAAGCGCATGGCCCGAAGTGCCAGAATAATGCTTAAACAGCGAAGTACATATAGACCCATCGGTCATGCGGCCTTCGATTGACAATGTGACCAAACAGTGAGATTACTGTACATTCTGCGGGAGAGCCGATAGTTGGAGTAACGCCTCGCTCAGTCAAACAGTTCCTTCGCCCTGTTATCTTTGTCAATCACTGCGCTTTGAACGAAAAAAGGCAACCTACGCAAACAGCCATAGGTTCTGTGGATTGTTGTACGTCTCGGCTGTGTACGCAAAACGGACTGTAAGAGTATGTATGTGAGAAAACGTCGTGAAATGGTCGTTGGAACAGTTACACTGTGGTAGCTCCGACTTGTACGCTGTGCCGAGTTATCAGCTAAGTTTTAGTTCTTTAAGATTACGAGACTTACCGATAGGAACGTTCTCGTCAAGAAAGCTCCAAGCTGTGATGCACAATCGTCAAAACTGCGCTTCTTCTAGGTGTGACTAATGTTACTTATTACCTGTCCTCCAATTGTGCCTGTCAGACCAACCATAATCAGCAGCGTATAGAATAAGTCAATCAATTCACCGACCTCATATCAGCAGAGACAAGGCTGGCAACGATTAATCATATCAGATGATGTAAATGACTATCACGCTTCACTTACAGATCCGGAGGTGCCAAAGGATCCTGGAAAGCTGCTGTCAACAATCAGGGATACAGAGAATCTCGTCTGGCTTACATTTTGCAGGCCAGCAGTCTTGATCTCGCTGTCCAAGTCCGTCCACTCCAAAACCTGGTTACCAGCCATACCCTTGTATTCCATTTGCAACCCGGGTTTACCACCAAAGATAGCAATCTTGGTCCCATGTCGTTCGAACATGAGTGTACTAAACATTGCGCAGGTAGATGCACAATTCGCATTGCCGACTGGAGTATGATATCGTTGTTAGCGATGCTTGAATCCACTATTGGCTTTCACGAACCTATGGCGACATTCCTGGCCGCGAAAGGGAGTACACATGAACAAATCATGTCTAGGAGAAATGATAGGAGCTTACTTCAGATCGAAAGGCGGTTTGTTCGGGGTAGGTACGACGAAATCTTGCCCGCAGTCATCCTTGGATATGATAAGCATATGGAACGAGTGCCACCAGCCTACTTACAAAGAACCGCTGAGATTCTGGGTCGATCACTCCATTGATTTTGAAAGAGACACTCGGGTTGTTATAGTTGAAAGAAGCCGGCATCTCCGTATTGTTCAAAAAATCGTCTGTGAGACGGTCAGCACGCGCTTCCTGATCCCCTTACACTGTCGCTTACAGTTGTCCGCAATGTAGAAAGTAAAATCTTCGTTCAAACCAAATCCTATATCTGAGGCAAGAATCTTCTTTGCCAAAGGATTCGCGCGATTGATAGACTGGAAGCCTCTGCAGCAAGTAATGAGCCTATAGTCAGCGTGCACTGTTGTCATACGTACGGATTACCGATTGAATTACCTGACGAAACAAAGAAAATAAACCTTCTGTACACCAAGATGGAAATTCAATACTGACCTGCAAGGAATTGATGCAGGAATTGCCCAAGACAGACGAAACCACCTAACAAATATCGATGAGGGCAGGAGAAACAGAGGAACTGCCAGACGGACCTCCGTTATTTGTGAGATCAATTAGAAGACGAGTTACTCCTGATGCTTGGAACTCCTCAATGGCCGCTTGAGTGTCTGTTTGAAACTGGGTGAAATCGCCCTCAAACGACCCGACAAACATCTGGTGACAAGATATTGAATCGTGAAAGAGTCCCGTAATGATTGTCGCTTACCACGCCTGTTTTGTTCCCTGGCAGGATGAATGACTTGATAACGCCGGTGCTACCATTTGCAGGTGGAAGTGTCGGGAGGAATGGAGAGGGGAGACCAACGGCGTTACTGGGAGAAATGTCCTTGATCGCAGCACGAGCAAACTTTCGCCTCTTGCTCTGCCTCTTTTCATTTCCCAGTGTCTTCTCATCTACACCGTTAGTCTCATCATTCGCCGCACAGTTTGCGGCCCAGCTAAGGAAGGATAATCAGATCCTCGCCAACTATACTATAGAACGTAGACGCTCACAATGAAGCCTGATCAGTAAATACAGCGCCGACGTAGTTGGCGAGGTAGGGGATGCTGACAACCTCGGACTTAGTCGAGTTGACAGGGATTAGCTTGACAGTCAGGGAATTTCTATCTGGGAATTGCGGACCAGCGATATCGCCGAATCGCTGAGAAAAGTCTGTTCCGGAGATGCGATAGCTGCTGAAGACACTGTTGACGCGAACGCCATGGTCTAGGAAGTTCCCAGACTCTGTGTTCGCGATTAGATCAGCGTATGAATACGCATCCATGCCTTCTATTTCGAGCACGCGAGCTCCTGCGAGCCGTTGCCAGTTGAATCCAATAGAGTCAAAGAACGACGTGAACTCCGTCCCGACGAGAGGTATGAGGTTGACGGAGTCTGGGGCAACGAAAACGCTCTGTACGCCATTCTCTTCAAGTGTGACCATAGGAGCGGGGAGCAGATTCTGGAACGTCGTGTAGCAATTTGGGAACCAGCCTATGCATGATCACGCTGATCAACATAATACAACAACACATTGCAGTGCGAGCTTACGAGTATGTCCATCATTCATCTGTGTCGTGAAGTTGTATATGGCCCTATTGAAATCATAATCGGTCTACATGACCTGTATGAGCATGGCGCCGATTCAATATTCAAGAATAGCATCATACCTCAAACTTCGTGCTGTTGATCTCGGCAATTTTCGCGCGAATGTTGACTGTAGACTCTTGGAACGGAGGAGGCGAGTTGATATAAAAGTCCTCGAACGTGTAGAAGTCAAAAACGCGAGATATGACGGATATCACGTTTTGGCGAAGCGTCTCGTTGAAAGGAAACGACTTCAGACATGCGAGAGCAATTGCAGGCTCGACAAATGTTTGCCCAGCGAAAGTAGCACAAGGATCTGCCCGAGGAAGAACCGTGGCTGAGACTGCTCCGAGCCCAATAACAGGAAGAAGCACAGAGGCAAGCATGTTGGGCCTGGCAGCGTCGGCAGATACGAGACCCAACAACCACAGCAGTCTCTCGCATTATACTGGCATGGCTTTCCCGAATACTTATACCTACTCGCTTGACACAACCGCTCGCTGTCTCGGCCAGATAAGGGAGACAAGATGCTGGTGTGAGATGGGAAGCATGACCGTGAAACCTCAGGAACATACGATACCCGTCGTGGGATTCCCATCCCAGAGGCACATTGGGACCCAAATATAGCTTCCAAAGGGGAGGATTGAGCACAAGTGGTATACAGCACACCATGCAGTTGAGAAGGCTTACTAGGATCACATGGCGCTATCAGCGAAATCGGCTGCTTTCAACTGGCTTCAAAGTACCGAGCTGGTGGTCTCCTCATGGTGCAAGTAGCCGACTATTCAGAACGGTGGGGCAAATTTCGCCTTTCGAGCGTGCGTGCTTGTGCATCTCGCAAGCGATGGTGGCAGTAGTACTACGGAGATTAAAGTTCCGCAACCTAGTACTAGTAGGCGCCTACCCGGTATATGATGCACACCGTGTACAGGGCTGTACGGGGTAGCTTGACACTGTATTTAATGTGCTTCATCGGAGCCGTGTACCACTGAGTTGATCACGCATTTGTCATCGAGCAGAGCCAATTACTAGTAAAATATGAATGGAAGCCGTCCGGGTGAAAATTCGAACGATACACACTGTAGCAGCATTATGCGACGAGGACAATAAGACATGCGTGAGATATGATGGGGATACAGACGAGTATGGATGCGAGTGAGGTGCAGGAGTAGATAGCAAAATGGTAACTTGGAATAACAACAGGGTATGACGGATACATAAGAATGAAGTTATTGCACAGTCTAATTGAGATAGCCACGGCATTTGGCAGATCCGCAAAGACACGGAATTTTGTCCTGTTCGATAGGGAAATGATAATCTGGATAGATGGGCGCGGGTTAGCACCAGGTGTACTGCGCTGAGATAGGAACTCACCATAAGTTATCTCAGTCCCAAGCTCGATATCTTGTTTAGCGTATATAACAATCTTCTTCTCACTGTTGATGGTGATAATTTTGGCCGTGCAGTTAGGATCACAAGAGTGATTGATCAAACGACTGCGTAGGATGTAACTTCAGCAGCTGCAAATATAACAGACATCAAACGGCACATACCCAAGATTGCCTTTCTTCGTTGCATCCACCACCAGGTCTTCGTCGATACGGAACAGGTAGCTGCTACCGATGCCTTGCCGCTCGTACGCCTTCTCCCGTTTATCGGCGACCTGCGCGCGGATGATCTCGCCGACGTACTCGATGACCATCTCCCCGCGCGAGATCTTTTCCATGGCATAGAGACCCCAGTCGTGGATCGGCGATCGCGCAAAGCGCAGATGCTTCTTCCGTGTCTGAAGCTGGTTGAACTTGACCAACTCTGCCGCGGCCGACTCGCCCTTCGACAATGCCATGGCACGCTGGACCTGATTGATCTCCTCCAAGCCCTGCGCACGCCGTCGTGCGTTGGCACGGTTTGACCGGGAAGAGGCGACGCTCTGCTGAGGTGCTTCCTCTTCGACCTGCGTCTCGTTAGCCGTGCCGCGACTGGCGTACTGCGCGACGTAGGCAGACTTCTCCGCATGCGATATCTTGTAGTACCCTTCCGTACGTGCTGAGCCACTGATGTGCTTTCTGAACGGCTTCGGCGACTCAGGTCCCGGCAGATCATCCTTGACCGGCGAAGGCGATCGGCGATCGTCAGATCCATCCGCTAGAGCCAAGCGAGCAAAGTAAAGATCTTCGTCGTCCCGACACACGCCAGCTTCTGTTGGATCGATGGCCACAGGCGTCGGACTCCTGTGCACAGGACGCTTGGGGCGGACAGGAGAAGGCGGTGGTGGTGGGGAAGTAGAGGACTCGTAAACCGGAGTGACATGCACATGAGCAACGGCGGGCACATCGAACTCGTCTTCGTCTGGAAGTACCTCGTGTATAAGCTCGTCCAAGGTCGCAGAAGTGTCCACACGGGGTTTCTTCTTCGTCGGTTTCTTGGACTTCTTCTTGGCGGGCACTGCAAAGTCGTCCTCCTCGGCTTCGCGCAAGACCTTGGCTTTCTTCGACGGTGGCTCCTCGAGCGGTATCGTAACAGAGATCGTCCTCTTGCGCGACGGCACGTCGTCCGTAATGGTGATTACAGGTGCAGGAAGCTCATCCTCAGACTCGATATCCTCATCCAAGACTTTCTTCGGGGCAGACTTCTTGGACTTCTTCCGTGGACGTTCCTCCAACTCGGGTTCAAGTTCAAGCTCGGGCTCAAGCTCCTTTGTGCTGAGAGCTGGCGTTTGAGAGGCAGGGGTCGCCTCCTCCGGAGTCTCCACCTCCACAGGGACAATGTGCGCCTCGTCCCGAGGCCGCTTCTTCTGCTTGCGAAACGACAGCCCCTTCAACGTCGTCGAGAACAGCGCATGCCTGTCCGCAGAGCCGTACCCAGCAACGACGCCATCCCGCTTGCCCGCCTCCCTGTCTGCACCCTCCCCGCCCGCGCTCTGTGCCCTCCGCGCCTTCTCTTCTGAAATGAGCCGCCGGAACTCAGGCCCGACCACGCGTTCGCCGATGTCCTTCTCGAGCATCGCCTTCAGGTCCTGCAGGATGATCTTCTCGGCCTGCTGCACAAGCTCCGCGTCGTCCCACCGGGTCTTGGTCGGCGCTGACGGGAAGTTCGGCGCGAAGTGCACCGCGACGTTCACAGAGTGCTGTGCCAGCGTGCGTGCGCCGGCGTTCAAAACCATCGCGGCCCGACGCGCAGTGTCGCCTGTCTTAAACGTCACGTACCAGCCCATATAGTCTTGGAAGATCTTACAGAGCACACAGCATGAGCAGAAGAAACACAGCAAAGCCGGATATCGACTCACCTTATCGATCTCGAAGCCCGTAAAGAACTTCTTCACATCCTCCTCCCGCACCGAACTGCTCAACCGGCTCCCATGGCTATCCAGCGTCACATAATCGAACCCATTCTTCGCCAACTCCTGCATCACGCCCTCATGCTCCCGCAACCGCGCCGCCTTCGACGCGTTCCCCGGCCGCCTCGAGATCGGCGACGGCGAGCGCGACGGCGCGAACGGCGAGTCCGCGTGGTCGCCGTTCCGCCACGCCGTCCGCCGCGCCCCGCGCGCGAACACCGGCGTGGACGACGACGACTGCGTGTGCGCCGACGCGTACGGCGGGCGCGAGGCGTAGCGCGCGCTGCTGCCCGCGGGCGTCGCGGCCTTCCACGCCGAGTTGCGCGCGCGGACGAGCGCGTCGGGCGGCCGCTTCACGCGTGCGGGACCGTGTGTCGGTTCGACGGGCGGGCGGGACGGGATGGCGCCGTTGGGCTTTCCGTTCAGCGCGGGACTCGACATCCCTGCGGCGTACTGGCCGCGTGCTGAGGATGGGCGCTGGCCTGCTTGGGGCTGCAGCATTGAGGACTGCCGCCATGGATTCTGCCCTGGTATTGGCGTCTGGCTCGCGCTCGTATTCGACGGTGTATTCTTCGCTGCGGACACGCTCGACTCCCGCAGTTTCTGCTCCTCCCTCCGCTTCTTGTCTTCCCGCTCCTTTTTTCGCAATCTCGAATCCAGCTCCTTCATAACAGCCTGCAGCTTTTTGCCCTCACCGTCTAACACGACTTTCAGCTCTTCTCCTTCTGCTATTGTGATCTCCTTTCCAAAACCTGTGAATCCTACTTTTCCGTGCTCCTTGTCCACACATTTCTGTGCGAATTCAGGTTTCGCGTATTTGATCAAGACGATTCCGAGTGAAGCTCCGTTAGCCTTGTTTACTTGTGGCTCCATCGAAAGAACCGCGCCGTAGGTAGCAAAATGCCGTCGTATGTGCTGGTAGGACGTTAGCGGTGAGATGTTCATGACCAACACCGCTGCCGCTGGTGGGGGCCCTGTACTACACTCAGGATCGTACTAGATGATATAAATTAGTTTGAGATATAAACATCAATCCTCTGAGACGCACCGTGTATGTGATTTCGTGAAATTTATCTCGAGGTAATCTCGACAGTTGTTGCGGTTTCTTCAAATTTGGATCCTTCCGTGGATCTGAATACTCCGCCGCAGGCTCTCCTTCCACCACCTCCCCATCATACCTAACCAACATCTCCTTCCCCTTCATCTTCCCCTGCACCCTCTCCGGCGCAGCCACCCTCACCGTCTCAATAAGCGCACGCATCTTCCCATCCCTGTCCTTGTCCAAATTCGGGTCATACAGCACCCGAAAGTCTCGCTCCTCCGTGAACTCGGAGCGCAACGACGGCCACGGCGGCGGCGGGGGCAATGAGTACTTCTGCGGCGAGGGCGGGCGGACGGGTTCTGGAGGGGGAGGCGGCGGCGGGGACGGCGACGGCTCGCGTGGGGGTGGCGGCGGCGGCGGCGACGGTCGTTTCGGCGCCTGATCGAGGGAGAGGAGGGGCGGGCGTGTGCTGCGGGGGCCCGAGGGGGGTATTCGGGCGAGAGATATCGGCTGGATGGAGGGGTGTGCATGGACGGACGCGGGCGCGAGCCGCTCCAGCAGGGGTTTTGTCAATGAGGGCGGAGGCGTTGGTGGTGGCCCTGAGGCGGGTGGGGGCGGTGGTGGCGGCTCTGAGGGCGGCTGGGGGGGTGGTGGGGGCTCATATTCAGGTGGTGGTGGTGGCGGAGGGGGTGCGCCGGATGGAGGCGGGGGAGGCGGTGGCGTGCTCGACGGCGGTGGGGGCGGCGGGGGTTCGGTCGTCGGCTGAGGTGGCGGCGGGCGCAAGCGAAACGAGATCGCAGGGGCCCTTGGGTTGATGCCAACGTTCTGCCCAGTTGCTGCAGACGGGCCAGCCGCTACATTGCGCGTGAGGGCGCCTGCTCCGTTGACTTGTGTAGTAGCAATTTGGGCTTGAGACGTTGGAGGCTGCATAAGAAAACGGTGATGAGCTTACTCTGCTCGTAGAACCTAGCGAAACGACCATTACTCCACTTGAACTGCTGCTGCCTACTCCGTTTGTTGTTGTGCTGTGAGTGCTCGTGCTCGTGCTCGTGCTCGCTTGGTGGTTGCTGTTGTTGTTGTTGAGCGGCCACGGCCCGTTGTCGACCTGTTTGCCCTTGTGCGAGAATGAGAATCGGGCGCTCGGTCCTGTGGGCGGTGGTGCGCTGCTGCTACCCGCCGCTGCAGCCGGTCCTGAAGGGGGCGCAGCACCGTGTCCGTTCACGAATCCTTTCGACGACGACGACGAGCCCTTCGTGGGCAGTAGTCCTCCTGCTCCTGCGCTGGGCCGTTGGTTCGCGAGGCTCCGTGGGCCCGTCGGTGGAGGGGCTCCTAATCTTGACGAGCTCGGCGCGGTGGGTGGCTGAGAAGACGAGCCGGCGACGGCTAGTGAGTGCAACAGGGCTCGCGGCGCCCGAGGCGGGGCCTTCCCGGACATCGTCAACCACGACGACGACAGAGGAAAGCGGGGAGAGAGGGAGAGCAGGGAGCGCGACGGCCGTGCGACGTTGGTGGTGGTGGTTGAACAAGAGACAAAGTTCGCCGTGCGCGCGGCGCAAACAGCGGCCAATTTGCGCCCATGAGCAGTGCCCTCGTAAATATTATTCAGTGGCCTCTCGTCTCAATAACACAGGGACGATAGCCAGCCCATAGCCTCACTCAGAGCACTACAGTCGAGCAGATTACAACCAGCATTCGTGTTTTTTCGTACGAACCGCGCACACTCAAAATATACACAACACGCTGATTGTTTCAACTCACGAGTCACGACGACGACGACGACGATACAACTGGATCGACCTCACATCCTTACTGACCCGGTTCGCCTCGTCTACGCACCCCTCACTGCACACCCTCTCTGCCTAAATACAGCGAATCGCTCCTGACACTCACTCCCGCCAGGTCTACCAATTAACCACACTGCGCGTCCGTCCTTCCAGGGGCACCACCGTGGCACCGCCTCCTGATGATGTGGGGACTCGACCAGAACCGGGGCAGAACTGCAAGCAAGACGGGCAGTTGCAAGTGGGATCCGCTGGTTGCCTGCGCACAGCACACCGGGGGCAGCAGCGAGGGCAGCCTTTGGGAAAGCGAGACGATTATTCCAGAGAAAAGTTCAAGCGAAAACTGAGGGCCGTCCAGGCTGATTCTGGCTCCGCTTGTGCTTTGCACTCCGCTCCAGAACCACATCCGATGACGCTGCAAAATAATTCAAGCTCCCCCCGAAACGCCCAGTACCTCGAGGTCGCCATGAGGTTTGCACACCTTCCACGACGTCCCTGGGAATGTGAGTGCTTTGAATCGTCGAGTAGACGTTGTAAATGCGATACTTATACTCACTGTAACCTACAGTGATGTGCAGAACATCTGCACCATCGTGTATCTCTGATACAAAAGTTAATGAACTCATTAAATAAACGCGACGAAGCTCGCGTGCGGTGAGAAACTTAGTGTGAAATCCTCTATGTTGACGTTAGTCTGAGGTAACTGGCGACGCTCCTAGTGTTGAT
>JAAIFI010000201.1:0-59764 GCA_011032875.1 Phlebia tremellosa
CTTAAAGTCTTCGGAAACTCGACTCATCCACAACAGCGATTTCTGAGTGCTTGTCCTGGAAGTTTGGTCGCAAATGGATACTCTTGTGTGGACATGTTCTTATGCTCACTGGCACTATCTTTCTTCCCTTCACCGATCAACCAGATCGTTACTGGCGTTTTGCCTTTCCTGGGTTCTGTCTCGGAACCATGGGCGTGGGATTGGTATTCACACAGGGAAAGTATGTGAGCTTTGAATTTATTCACTGTCACTTTGCGTATGTTCTAATCAGGTCATTCAATGCAGTATTGCAATAATCGAGGCAGCCCCGACTACAATATCTGGGACTGTCGGGGCCATCTGGAACACTTCATTGCAGGTTGGGAGTGCACTCGGGGTTGCTGCGATTACATCCCTGCAATCGAATATCGACGAGAAATCTTCTAATTCCAACGGGTACCAGGGAAGGGCTGCAGGATTTTGGTTGCTCTTGGGTATCGTTGGTGTGGAGACAATATTGGTCTTTTATTTCTACAAGAATACGAACCCAGCCACACCGGTGTCTAGCGGGAACCCAACAAAGGAAGTTTGTCCGACCCAGAACGTCGTATAGCAATGTTCGACGGAACTCCTTTCGAGGTCGAATCGCTTCGGGTGCACAGAGATGGACTATGTCTTGAGGTTGTAGCTTTGCTCAACTCATCAGCTGTTTCACTCCAGTACTATGTCGCACCACTGTAAGGCTCCGTATTGTGTTGTGTGCATTCCAATGTCAGACCAGCATACTTATATCATTCCGGTCGCACACTACTACTACGAACTCTATAAAATGCTCACATGTATGCACCAATTCACGCCCACCGCATTTCGAGATGATTGAGACAGATCAAATAACAGCAGTGAAAATCAGGCGACAATACGCCTACTACAAGAAATACACAGATAACAATCTGCTAATTCGCTCAAACTAGAAACGCCAAATGACACTAATATCCCAGCACAGCTAACGCTATCATTACGCATAGTCTACCATTACGTGCGTGTTCTTCTCGGTCTTGATGGCCATATTCGACTATGATAGTAGCGTTAGAATGTGCACCGCCGGTAACAAAATGGTACGCACATTGAACTTTGAACCCGCAAAGTATGCCCTGGACTCGTCAGGAGGTTCTGAACCCGGCTCTGAGTCCGAGCGATTGAGTACCTGTAGAGGCGTAATCTTATTTTCACGGTGCGACTGCCCCCTTGCATTTAGCCTGTGCAGAAGAACTTAGTGAGCCGATACTATGCATCGCATCACTAGTCATATTTAGGCCTACGTCGAGTAAACAGTTCGAGTATACTGATAACAGACTACATCAGCACCATGTTCGAGTGATCGGGGCAGGCTGCTTGTCCTTGGTGGGCGTCGAAGCTGGTATAGGGTTGGCCCTAGTGGCGGCTAGGTGTATCGTTGGAAGGGAGGAGAGTAGGAGAGGGGGAGGGAGGAGAGCGAGAGGGGGAGGGGGAGGAGAGAGGGAGAGGGAGAGGGAGAGGGAGATAGTGTTGGGATGGCGATCTGTCGTCTTGGTGTGTTTGGCCGTCGGGAATTGCTTGCGGAACGGCGATCCGTTGTCTCGGGGTGATTTGGTGGTGGTGCAACCATGGAGCGCAGATCAGGATGGCAGGGAGGTCGACAGCGGGCGCAGTGACGAACGCGTTGGAGCGCCTCGCCATCGTGCCACTCATGAGACAACAGTATGTTGTCTCAGGCCGACCTGGCGGTGCTGCAACGACTGCCAAGGCATCAGGATGGAGGGTACATCGACCATAGGCGTGCGATGTGCACCGTGGGCACCAGAAGAGCAAGTTGATGTTGAACTGCTCGTGGGACAACGACCGTGGTTTTGGCGCGATCTGGCGGCGTTGTAATGGAAAAGGAACCATGATGGCGGGGATATTGACTATGGGAATGCAATACAAGTCGCGCGCCGTAGGAATTTGCAGGAGCACGTCGATGCGGTGCTGCTCGCCAGGCGGCAAGGTACAGTCTCGAGGCAATGTGGCAGTCTCGATTCAGTGGGGAAGGAATGTGAAGGGCGGGAACACCAGCCGTGAGCGTGCGGTGTGCGCCCGCGCACCTGAGGAGTGTGTAGGGACGCGCCAACATCGCACTGCTTGTCGGATGGCGCTCTATGGTCTGGCATGGGCAGTTGGTCCATGAGGGCGCAGATGAAAGTGCGAGCAGCATATGTACGTTAATCTTGACATAGAGCGGCGTGCCTGTTACATCTTGACAGAGGTGTGGTTCTGTGAAGATTGACGGTATACATGGCGCGTCAGCTTGCAAATACTGTGCGATTCTTTGGCGAAGACTTACCTGCGAGGCCGAAAAACGGTTGCTGAGCACTTGACGGGATTGACGAGGCTCGCTGAACAACACAGACACGTCGTGGTCGATGGTGGGGTACAAAGGAAGGTCAATGAGGGTGATGATCCAAGGTATCAAATTGCCACCTCTCAATCTTAGGAGGTGCAGGTGACGAGTTGAGCCTTGAATGTGGGATGTTGGGCGTTGAGCGAGCAGAAGAAGTGTGGGAAACATTTCTATATTACATGCGGCTGGTGCGTTCATAAATGCAATGATATTTCTGAATTTTGTCCACAAAGGACTTTCTTGAGCACATTCAACTCTAGACATGGTGTAGTTCTCTCTGCCATGTTACTGAACTGTCAAAGTTCCGATGAGGTGCTGTATATCATACGCACGCGCCGTTTTTGAGAGTTTAATGGTTTTGGTTCGGGTAAGATGGAGCCAGGTTCCGCTGCAGCAGAACTTGAGATGTGTGCCTCAAATTCGTCCACATTCGCGGGACCTATAGCAGAACTTGACCTGGTCGTTTGTATCGGGCTAGTTGAATATCGAGCGACAGTGCCAGAACTCGGCCGACTGATGCATCCAGGGACGCGTGAGGTAAGGGGCGTGGCTCTCTTGAAGACACCGTATCTGCATATTCGCAAGAGACGCGACGGAATGGATTGTATCATGCTTGCACCACTGAGGCATTGACGGCCCGAACGACCCAAGCTGGTTGTTACGACTGTAACTGCTGCATGAGCGGCGCGAAAGATGAACATTGATAACAAGACACACCAGCTTTGTACTTATGACCCTCCCTAATCTGACTATATTCTGGGGCCCCTTCTTCTACCTGAGGTCAGTGGTGTGGCGAACAGAATCAACCAGTAACATCGGAAAGTACTGGGTCATCATAGACGCCTGCTAAGCTTTCGAAGCACGAAGCGTCAAATTTATGGATATGAGCGCAGAAGTGTTAAAAACCCCACGTCAGGGTCCCTTTTGCTATCCAATGGGAATCCGAACAGCTTTCCGCGTCGATGTCAAAAGTAATCCTCAGATTAAGACAAGCGTATGTAGAGATTATGCCGTTCATTGTAAGGTGTATACTAATACATGATATACAAGGGGTCCATCAATCGTCATCGCCGGGTATGTACTGCAGCACAGCAATTTACGAGGTGGGGTCGTTAATGTTCTGCTGCGCCTGGCCCTTATCGTGGCGGATGTTTCCTACAAAGGTGCGAATATACTCAGCACTGAATTCAGCTTAAGAGATCGCGTCGTATACATACCGGCAGTTTCCTGTGCCCTATCGCCCGTGACAGCACCAACGACGGCGTCCTTCTTGCCGCTCAAGCGGTCCACGGTGCCATCAGCGTAGCCCTTGGCTTGTGCAGCCTTGTATTCAGTCTCTCCCTCCGCGTGCTCTTTCTGCCCGGACGTTTGCCATGATTCGGCACCGGTCAAATTGCCGATCGCCTCAACGATGGTGCCCTTCGTGGAGTGGTACTGACCGGTGGTCTTGCTATAATGCGACAGGTCAGCGGTACTCATAAGCACGTAAGGGCACGGTGGAAAACGTACTTGGGCTCGTTGTTGGTGGTGTTGGAAGACATATCGGTTGTTAAGCTCGAGGGTGTAAACGTGAAGTGGTTCTTGTGAGGGTTTGGTGCAGAATGTTGGGGACAAATCGCGACGAGTCGGGGGCTTATATACCACGACGGCTGCCATTCTAAGTGGTGCACCGGTGACGTACTAGGCGCGGAATGCAGCAGGGTGACGTCAGAGTCAGTGTGGCGTCGCCCAGCGCCAGCGTCGGGGGAGCAGCGTGTTGATGGCGACGTCGGGCACACCACCTGTCGATCCGGAACTGGCGTGCACGTTGCTGCCTTGGAGCTCTCGGCAAGTGCTGCACTATCGATGTAGAGAACCACTTCCCTCAACGAACCACCTCCGACCGCTAGTACTCTAACGTATCATATGTACGTACTGCATAGGATTTTCAGTGCCTGTGAGTACCTCGATACTAATCAGGAAGATCGAAAGACAGCTCTGCATAACCTAGGGAAACCCGTGAATTGTCATGATAATGACTACAGTCGCGCTTGCTGATTTCTAAGACTAGATATATCATCTAAAATCTTGAAAATGATCTCAGCGGTGCGTTCTGGTTGCTCTTGTACGACCTGAGATGCCCGCAATTAGTACATCTCGAAAACGTGTAGCAGTGCTAGCTCACCAAGTGCCCTGCACCCTCTACGTAGGTCACGGATGCTACCTCCCTGCCTTTAGCTTTGTCCACAACGTTGTCATTGCAGTATTTGGGCCTGCCAAGCGACAATAGTCAGAGAGTCCATGATAGCATGAGTACAGGCTGTATGAACATACACAAGTCCGACCTCTGCTCCAAATACCACATGGATAGGTAGGCGCTTGCAGAACGCCTCGATCTGCTCAACGGCTTCGAAGTTAGCTTCTGGCTCGGTGTAAATAGCCACCTCGTCGTTCCGGGTGCACTTGGTAGACACCGTGCTGCTGCCATCCAACTCGTTGATTAGGCGCAGTCCGTGATTCTGAGGTAAGATGCAATATGTGAGCCCGTAATCTTGAATATGGATGAGCACAGAGGGAGACGCGGACTCACAACATATAGACACCGCACGCGCGCATCCCACTGCTTCCACGGCACCCGCTTCGAGATCCACTCATACGCGGCCGCTCGGCTCTCCCACTCGCTTCGCATCGCACGGGTGCCCTTAATCAGCCACTTCAGCTGGGTGTTGCGGTCATCGATATTTTCCTGGAAGACCTGCCGGTCGACCATGGCCGGTTCAATGATGATAATAGCCTCGTAAGGAACTTGAGAGAAGTGTTTCAAAGAATACAGGCTGTAGACGATATTTGAATGGTCAAGGTTCAGATCTATTCGGGTGGCGAGTCTGGAAATGTGAGGGAATACACGCACCTCGCTATTGCCCCAGCGGAGTGCCCCACGAGCACGAGGCGGTGGGAGGCGAGACGAGACTTGACAAAGGCGGCAATCGCTTCAGCCCAGTCTGGAATCACTATTTGACTCGCAATGAGTGGATCGCACTACGGATATAGATATTAAAAGAACAGCAGGACTTACAGCCAATCTTCTCAATCGAATTTGCACTGCGGAGTGCAGTGTTGACGACTGCAGATTCTCCATGCGTGAGCGCATCAAACGCCCACGCCTCGCGGATATTCCAGCATGAACGACTGCCATCAGTGTCGCCGGGAGTCTGCGAGCGGAAGAGACTCTCGATGACGGGTTCCCAGTGTTCCTTGTCTGCGCGGAAGCGTGATCAGCGAGCAATCCAGCGGAATAAACCGGACACGAAGGGTATGAAACTCACGAGTTCCATTTGCGTGCGCGAAGAGCAGGGTCACATCGTTGTCGCTGCTGATGGCAGCAGAAGTTGTATAATAGCGGTTCGCCGCCATCTTGAGGGGCACGCCGCCCACCTCGCGGGGCGTATCGACGAGGATTTCGTCCACGAAGAGAGGATGATTTTTTTGAGACTGCGACGACATGGCTCGAATCGAGAACTGAGCTTAGAAAGAGACTGTGCGGGAGGCTTCTCGTTAAGTGCTCCAGGGAACAAGGCCAATGATATACGCCCCGTGGTCACACGTAACCAAACCTCCCCTCCTCTCGCGAATCACAGACCGTCTGATTCCCCTGTACCAGCGCGGGCAGGGAGGGGATATGAACCCGTTTGGAACTGAGGGCCCATCACGATGACAGCACTTCGTAAAGGCGGGCGCGCGGACGGCAATGATGAGTGTGAGCGGGAGAACGTACATCATGGCGGAGCGGTGATGAAACGGTTTGTGTGGGTAAATCGGTTAGTTGGCGTACTAGAATACCTGTATGAAAACGACATCAGTAAGGTTTTTTGTTTCTTAGAAGTGAAATGTAATTAACGTCAGAAACAGACGATTGATGTGAGTCGTAGATGCAATGAGACTATAGTTTACCGTTGAATGTGGTTGTCTAGCTCGATAGTGATTACAATATGCGATGCTGAGATGTTGTAAGGGTAAACAGTTTGGCTCATTTTTCTAATCTTATACTAGAAACTTGAACGTACCTGACGCAAACTCATCTTGCGTCGTATTCTTCACGAAGCAATAGTGACGGATGCATGAAGAAGCGTAACCTTGATCTAGGGTCCTTAGCACACCTGCGCTCATATCCATAAATTTAACGCCCTGCACATCTCGGGCGGTTGTATCAAGTTCTTCGTTGACATTCAACGCTTACCAGCGACCGCTGATCTAAGGCGGAGGAAGGGGTGTTCAGATATAGCCAAGACTAGGGAGGGTCACGGCTGGAAGACTAGTCTGTCGTTATCATAGTTATATGTGTGTCCGGCACCACTAACCAGCGGCCAATGTGGTCTTGCAGCTTAGGGAGTCCTTCGGATCGTCAATGCCTATGAAGCTGCTAATTATGCGTAACTATTCCTAAATTTGTCCGTCTAAGCTACAAAAGCAAATGTGTTTGAAGAAGTGTCGATCAACGTGCACTATCAAACGTCCTATAACGCCCAGACGAGCTGTATCAGCTATAGACATATAATGTCCAAAGTTCGTAGTTGTTCATCGTCACTGGAACAATGGGTGTGTATCTTGAGGAGATCTACTCCACATCGTCGAGCAACATGCTTGATACTGGTAGAACTCCGAATTCGACGGTGTTGAAGAAGCTTTCAGCACTCGGCGGTGCGCATGCTCGTCGTAGCTCAATTATGAATCGTTGAGTGATGATAGCCCCATATCTGAGATGAATGAGTGAATCACATATTGTACATCCAGACAAAATAAGACGTACATGGCGGCGACGTTCAAAACGCGGTCCACTTGCTTCAAAGCAGGCTGTATAGATTATTGCGTTACTTCACGATACATCGGTCAGTCAAACAACATACCAGAGAATTGATGAGCATCTCAGCCACGGTTTTCATTATCATGACTCTGTAATCATAGCCACCTGAGTGTCTGAATCACGTATAGTTAGTAAGTCTCACATGAAGAACAAGCTACCTATGGCGCAAGGCTAGATATCAGTGGCGTGACATCGGGGGCACAGATAATGTACTTGCCGCTTCGAAGAAGTGCGCTGCTCACTCGCAGTTTGGCCCCGATATGCCGTGCCTCCTTTGTATCCTGTAAGGCCCTTTTCATTGTAATGTACAGTAACATGGTGTCTGTTGATCCAATCGCCATACACGCAGCTATGGCTACTAAACGTATCATTGAATCAGAGGGTGACCAAAGATCCATAAAGAAAACAGATACTTACGGCTAGAGTTACGAGATAATATTGATATCAGATTCTTTCGAAGCGACAGCGAGAAATGTACTGACCCTAGTGCCACATTGGAATTGCCGGTGAACGTGCTCGCGCAATACGAGCCTAAGAAAGGATCCTCTACATATGCAGTCGATGACCACCAAGAACTGTACTGGAGATGGGCTTTAGTTCGGGTGAACATCTGAGACCGATGACATGCGACTTACAGTAGCTGCCGCAGTAGCTAGGAGATAGGATGACAGCACAAAAAATGGGAAAGCACGGTTGTTGTTCCACAGCGCGTATGCGCGTATACTATGAAATACTGATCAAAGTGTCAGCAGTGGCTCGAAGGTCCCAGGTACACTGCAGGGGCAAGGTGGAACATACCGGAGAAGACTAGATACTGTGCGAGGACGACCATATACCCTAAGTTTGTTGCAACACTACACCTGCGGATCGAATTCAGCTATATCGCGTACATGATCAGATTGTACCGATCACGCACGTCTAAATGGCTAATCAGACTCGTCATTTTGTCAAAACCCAGCGGCTGGACATACCTCAGCGGAATAAGGAATAATTGAACCGACTCCATAGCTGAACATCAAAGAGCGGTTTATTATGAAGACGCAGTCCAGGGGAGTAATAGAACGCTTCAATCGGCGGAAATCTAGCTTTTGTAGAATGTTGATCTCATGTTCAATAGTGATAACATATTCATATAACGCTAGAGCTTTTGCGAACAACAATCACAAGGCAGGCAAATTCAGACAGTGAATGCGTGGATCAGATCGTGCGCACTCACCTGAAGTAGCGAGGACCACATAATTACAGCCTCGGCTGCAAGGTCCAGGATGTGTGCCGATTCGCATAGTTGGGCGTGAGTTTGAAGAATGATTGCTAAGTTGCACCACCTCGAGTTGTCCCTATATATTATCAGGTTTCCAATAGACATCTGGACATATGATGCTAGGACAACATCTTAGTCGTGTGCTGTGTATCATGTCCGTATAGAAAGTACTGTCATCCTACGAGTAATCGGGTGACGATGGAATGCAGCACGCCACAGCGAGAAGTGGCAGTGAAAGATGGAAAGCAGTAATTTCGATCATATCAGCGATACTGGGTTGCAACAAACATACTACCGTGAGAGTGCCACTTCAGGCAGTCAACGATGAAGAATAGGTTTGGTTGCTTCATTTTACTCACAATCAGGCAGTAAAAGGACTGCACAGACAGCGTCTCGGCCGTGTGTAGTGCCTCCAGAGATGGTCGCACCAATAGTTGAAGAAGGAGACACTTAGAATGGAGTTCAGTTCGAGATGGTTTCATAGGGCCAGTTGCGAGGTGCGACCTACCATGTATAATCTGGTCTAGGCGATCTCAACGCGCACTTCCTATAGTTCAGCGTCTTGAAAGATCGAAAAGGCCGTTGTTTGGAATGCTGATAAACAGAACGTGTAAAGCCAACTATATCTAATTGACAGTGAGCATCGCGATGCCTGGATACAGCATGTAGTCAACGGTAGAGGTATACAAAGTCTGAAGCGCTCGTATCCGGAGGATTTCCTTTCGCGAACGATCCTGAGGCACGAAGGTTTTCGATTTCTGTCTACTCTGCCTCTAAGGTCGGTTACCGCGCGCTTTGCTTTTCGTTCTCGTCTTCATCTGCAGTCTTCATAACACCTCTAGAAAATGTAAGCAATCGTATACAGCTTGTTACACCTCTGGAAAATTTAAGCAGTCGTATCATAGCCTGTTTCTAATCGTGTGGGCTAACACATAGCTTCTGCACAAGTATAGGATTTTGGATGTACGCCGTGTCTGGCCTTTGCCAGTACTATGACCGCGTCGCACGGTCGGACATCCCAGCGAAAACAGAGTAAGAAATCACAAGGCCAACACGAAGAACTCCAGCTCCAGTACTCATTGCACACTCTCTTGATTTGACAATACTCGATAACAAGACCGACGCTGCCGTCGGACGGCGGTATTCAATCATTATGTACACCACAGAGCCCGAGGCCCAAGGAAACCAGAGGCGAAAGCTCATGAAAGCGATACATAACGCACGAAGAATGAACGTGGACGAGGCGGGTGGCGGGTATTATGTACGTATACTTAGACTTAGACTAACTTAACTTAATTGCAAGAAGCCGCAGTTCGGGGGCCATACGGGGTGCGGATGCGCAGACGAGTATGAGGATGAGGATGAGTATAATGCACGAGAGGACAAGATGAGTAGAGCGCACAGTATAAGCGCAAACGTAAAGCGCGAAAGTAAGAGGAGAAGAGATAGATAAAACGACACGGACCCAGAACTAGCGCGCGAGGGAGTAATGAGAGTATGAGAGTATGAGAGTACGAAACTAGGAGAGGCTATGAACTATGAACTATGAACTATGGACTATGGATGTATGGGAGTATGGACGTGTGAAGGTATGTAACAACGAGGCAACGGGACAATGACACGAGAAGAACCAGAGGATGGGGATGAGGATGGCAAGATAAGAGGAGGAGGGAGGGAGAGAACGTGACAGGGAACGAAAGACGATGCATGCGTGGATATGAACAACGGAGACGGAGACGAACGACGAACGACGAATGAAAGTACTGCGGGATGCGCGATGCGCGATGGGAGGCACGCAATGCACGAGGTCGACAGGACACATGCTGCATTTCAATGCCGACGGTGACTGAGACGCGTCGAAACGTGAATCGCAGAACGTGAATCACGCAAGATGTATCGAACAAGACGCGTCAGCAAGACGCGAACCGCATCGGACAAAACGCGGCACGGCATAGACGCGCCGAACAAAACGCGTCGATTGGACGCGTCGACAAGACGCGACACGCCTGGGTAGGACGCGAGATGTGGACCGCAGTTGAATGCAGAACGCGGCGCGCGGAATGGTGAAATTGGGGAGAGGGTGTGCAGAGAGGTATCCACAGGGCTTGGAGAAAGTCTCCGGGTAGGCGTCCAAAGCGCGTGGGTGGGGGTGTATTGTCGGGCGGATGTGTACTGGCGTGCGTGGGGAGGTGGGTGGGGTTGTACGCGCAAACGTCCAGAATGCATGCATGCGATAGCGGGTGGGCAACTCGCCCATCTGATGCCTCGATTTTGCACAGCAACGGACGCGTACCGATGCATCTGAAAAGGCATGGCATGGCAAGGCACGGGGAGGTGAGAAGGGAGCGAAGGGGAGATCCGAGTCGGGATGTGGGCGCATCGAGCGTGCGGTGTCGCGTATCCATTGTCCCGTTGGTTATCACCCAGCCCTCCCTTTCCCTATCCCTCACACCTTCACCCATTCTCCCCTGTTCGCTGCCCAAACCCTGTTCGCTGCCCAAACCCTCTTGCAGCCCAACCCTCCACCCTTTCTTCCAACCTCACAAAACCCTACACCAAAGCTCACCCGCGGATCCTCCACCCATCCCCCTTCCGCGTCACCCGCCCGACCCCGCCAAACGCCTCCCGCACGACGACCCACAGCGCCGTGCAGCACACCACGTCCTTGATCTCCTCCGCGCTCAGCAGCACCTCCCCGCCGTACGCCATCCCCCGTCCCTGTCCTCCATTGTACCCTATTCCACCACTTCCTTGTCCTTGTCCGGTGTATCCAAGTCCAAGAGGAGATGGGATGTTGTTGTTATTGTTCGAAGCAGAAGAGGACGACGCGGACGACCTTAACGCCTTCCCCTGCGCACTGATGAAATTCCCCAACCTTCCCACCGCTTTCTCCACCCCCGCGCCCACACCTTGCACGCCTGTTGTATACCCACCACCACCCCCACTACCACCATCAAGCGGCGGCAACGGCGACGCAGGCCGCGCCACGCCCGCAGGCGTCACGATCCTTTTCCGCGCCTCCACCTCCACGTACGTCTGCATCTGCATTGGTTGCTGGTGTTGTTGTACGTGAGGCGCGTTGGGGCCGTACGCCTGCGAATAGGGCTGTTGCGGGTATTGTTGGAGGGGCGGGTGCGGGTGGGGGTGGGGTTTCAGGCTGTCTCGGTCGCGTCCTTGTACACTGTCCCGTCCCTGCAGACTCAGACTCTCCCTCCCAAATTGCGTACTATCCCGACCCTGCACGCTTCCTCGGTCCCGGCCATACTGCTGTGTCTGCCCCTGCCCTTGCGCCGGCGACTGCTGCCCAAATTGTGAAGGCGACGACGCAGACGCTAACGGTGACGACGCTAGCGGAGACGAAGGACCGAACGGAAACGTCGGCACGACCGCGCGCCGCATGCACACGAACACGTCCGGGAGCGGGAACGGGATCTTGAGCAGCGCGACGACCTTCGGGTGGTGCGGCGCCGGCACCACTGCGCCTACTTTCACCCTTACATCACCACCTCCTAGTGTTCCTCTATCCACAGAGGGATTGGTATCATCGGGTAGTGGGAGAGTGATGGGTGGGTGCAGCCGGCGCACGACGAGGTGGCACGTCCACGGCGTCTCCGAGTCCTCCGGGTCGCTCTCCTCGCCGTCGTCCTCCTCCCTGCTCTCTCCATACCCCTCTCTCCCATCCCTCCCGTCGCCGTATGTGTCCCTGCTTTCCCTGCCATCACGGGTACGCGCCCTAGGCGGCGGACTGCCACTCTCGGTGCTCGCGGTGCTCGTGCGGATGCTGTGGCGTGGGCTCGGTGACCTTGCGTCTCTGTCTCTGTCCCTCCCGTCCCTATCACTGGTCCTATCCCTCTCGCTCGTCCTATCTCGTTCCCCGCGTTCTACCCTCTCCCCGCGTTCTACCCTCTCTCCGCGTTCATTGACACTCCTTCTGTCCCGATCACTCATCCTATCCCTCTCCCGTCCTCCATCGCGCTCACGTCCCCCATCCAGAGACCGCCGCACCATCGACGGCGACATCGTCATCCCTCCCCCTACCCCTCCACCCATGCCTCCTACACCTCTCCGCTTCCCACTCCCATTCCGCCCCAACGAACTCATGGACGGCGTGGAGTGCACACTCCTATCCCTCTCCCCTTTTTCATAATCACCACCCCTCCCTCTATCGCGTGTTCTCGCCCGATGCACAGCCCGCGTCCACTCGAACCTAATCTCCAACAACGCGTCTACCCCCCCTCCCCCTTGTCCATCCCGCCCTACCCCATGTCCTCCCTGTTGCCCTGGTACACCCAACCGCGTATCCTTCAACCACTTCCGCACAACCCACACATAACTCGTCGCCCTCCTCCTCCTACCTGCTGGTCCTGTGGTGCTAGTAGATCCACTAGGCCCAGCCCCGCCCGGCATAGTCCCATAAACACTAGACGTAGGATTAGGATTCGGATAATCGCGCACCGGCGACGCACTCCTCAAAATCGGCTGGATCCCCAACACGGTCGGCACCGCCGCTTGCTGTGCGCTCACCGCGGGGTCCACGCCGAGTGTTATCGGCGGGTTCAGCAACAACGACGACCGTTTGGCGCTTCGCGTTTGTTGTTGCGGTGGTTGTTGGGGTGGTGGTGGTAATTGCGAGGGAGGTAGTTGTTCAGAGTGAGGGAGAGGCGAGCCCGGTGGGGTGTATGCGTAGGCGTAGTCGAGGCTGCCGTTACTCGGGAAGGAATTGATGTTTGGCGTGTTATTTGACGTGGACGCAGATGTGGATGGAGAGTTGTTGGCATTGTTGGACGAAGCGTCCTTGCGCCGAAAAACCCGCCCGAACAGCCTCCGCGCGCCGCTTGGCGGTTGTGGGGACACCGGCGGCGGGACCGTGTATCCTCCTCCATGTGCGTATCCTGGGTGCCCGCCGTGCGTGTCGTCGGAGTTGAGGGAGAGGTGCGACGAGGTCGGCGTCCGCGGCATATGCCCTCCACCTTGCCCTTGTCCTGCTCCCAACCCTCCCTGCGCAGTAGAATTGGGGTAAACAGACGAAAGATCCTCATACCGAACCCCCCCACACACCTCGACGACCTCCAACACACACAACCCAATCACCTCCAACCCCCTCCGCGCGAACTTCGCGATCTTCGCGTCCGTGCCCGCGTCGACGATCACGTTCGTCATCACGTTGTGCGCCTGCAAATTATATAATGGGATAATCATCCTTCTACCCCCACCCCCACTTGAAGTCGTAGACGACGAGGTGGTGGCGGTGGAGGAGAGGGAGGTGACGGAGGAGTAGGCGGAGACGTCGGAGCGGTTCGAGGCGGTGCGCGTGAGGGGGTTGGTGGTTGTGGAGGACATGGTGGTAGAGGCGGACATGGTGGAGTCGGCGGTGGAGGAGCGCGTGCGGGAGGTGGGCGGGACGAGCTGGACTTGGAGGTTGAGCGGGTGGTTGGATTTGGAGGGGGGTGGGCGGACGACGATGAAGGACTGAGGGCGTGTACGTGTAACATATTAGAGGCGTGGTTGCGAATTGTGCGTGGATGGGTGGATGCGTTATGTGCGTAGATGTGAGGATGCGTTATGTGCGTTCGTGCGTATGCGTATGTCGATAGGCGTAAATGCGTGAATGCGAGTTATGCGTAGATGCGCATGTGTAGAAGCGTATGCGTGTATTGGAGAAGCGACCGTCAGCGTAGTGTCCATCACAACCAGCGAGCGAGCGCAAAGATGGAATAGAAAAGACCTGCCTCGTGGGTGCGCTCCTTCTTGCGCTCTTTCTTTGCATTCCCTACGTTCCCAGCATTCCCAGCATTCCCTTCTGTCATCGTCGTCGCTGTGTCAGGCCCGCGCGTCGTCGCTGTGTCAGGCCCGCGCGACGTCGCTGTGTCGGGCCCGCGCGGCGTCGCCTGCTGGTCACGGTCGCGGTCGCGGTCGTCGTGGGCGACGCGGGTGGGCGAGCTCACCAGCGGCGGCGGTCTGCCGTCACGATTACTGCCGTTGCTGTCACGGTTGATGTTGTCGCGGTCCTTGTCTTTTTCGTGTGCGGAGAGCTGGAGGGCGGGGGGCAGGAAGGAGGAGAGGGTGGAGAACATGGGCGCGAGAGGCAAGCAAGGACTGTTACAGGAACAAACAGTCTACGGTTACAGTGAATCGTCACAGTGCAGTGAGATCGGTAGCGTAGCAAGAGGTAGGAAGCAAGCAAGGAGGAAGCAAGCTCAGGAAGCTCTCGAAGGCTGGGACTGTGGGACTGTGAGCTTTGAGACTCGTCGTGTGTCACTGCCAGATGTGAGACGGGCGATGCGAGATGCGAGATGCGAGATGCCAGTAGTAGAAGCCAGCAGCGAGATGGGATTGGATGATGTCCTTGATGCTCGTTGGCGATTCGTAGCAGAAGAGCAGTAGTAGTGGTGTAGTTATATCGTATGCGAAGAGAGACGACGTCGGTACGCCCAGCGAAGTTTGCGGTATTCGGATATTGGGAGATATAATATAATCGATATAATATAATATATGAATTTCGGTGTGGGTGGTGATTGTGATTGTTCGTGTTGCGTGCGCAGCGTCATGTCATGCCTCCCCGTCCGTAAGCCCGCTGACGCTGCCCGGTCCCCTCCTCCGCCACGCCTTCCTCCCCTGCCGCACTGCTGAGATCGACTACCCCGATGGCCTAGCTACGCGCAGCGTGAGGCGTGCAGCGTGCACCAACTCGCGGGCCCACACAGGCCATCCGCGCAGCTCACGCTAGTACATAGAGTCCTCGGGCGCAGTACTTGTTAGGGTGTGTTCGCACGACGCCCCGGACCCCCGGCGCACGTCGCCCGTCGCTGTGTTTCGCGCAGATCGCAGCGCGAGCCTTGTACATAACCACCGTGCACGCGAGGTTCAATTCACGCGCACAGGAACATCTCGACGCGCTCGTGCGCAGTGGGTCCCACTCAATAACCAGTGTACTGCTACTGCTATTGCTACCGCTACCTCTCGAGTCTCCTCTACACCGAACCTCCACCGGACCGGCCCTCTCCCATGTCTTCCGCGCACACTCCGAGTTCTCCTGCACGCACACAAGTGGAGCCTCACACTCAGACCAGAAGCCCTCCGTTCTTGCTGTACCGTTACTCGGGCCTGCATCTAGTATCTCAGTATCGCATCTGAGTCTCGCGTCTGCGTCTGAGTCTACTGCTCCCGGCTCTTCACGCAACGGTCGAACGGTTGAACGGTTCACTTGGCATTGCGCATTGGCAATCGCGCGTGACACACACCCCGACTCCAGCTCCTGCGCGCACCAGCGCGCACCCCGACCTCTCCTCAAACTCTATGACGAGGTACGACAGCTCTGTCCAGGCACCTCACTACGTATATACGCCACGGCAAAGCCTGAGCCTAAACACCAGGCACAAGGTTGGGTTACTTATATAGCACTGCGTGGCGCAGCCGTAACTCGAGAAGCAATCGACACACCCCCCTCAGACTCAATATTCAACAAGTTACACTCAATGATCCCCCTGCCCAGCGTGGGCCCGCCCGCCCGCTATTGAATCTCGAGACTCCCACCGCCGTGGGACCGCACGCGCCTCAAACCCAAACTACGCAGGAGACACAATAGTTTCGACACACCTGTGCCGTTACAGATGATCTGTGCCGTATAGATGTACGGTACTGTGCCGTATAGATCACATTTTACGACATAGGATCGCAAGACGCATCCGAAGACATAATGATACGACCCGAGACCGAGGATACGAGACGCCAGGAGGTGAACCGCAAGACGCCAGGAGGTGACCGCAAGACGCCCTGAGGTGGACCGCAATTGCAAGACGCCAGGAGGTGACCGCAATTACGAGACGCCAGGAGGACCGCAGTGCTAGTGTCGCGGGATCACCGTATGTATCACGCTCCTCGGAGGTCTCCTTGGCTCTCCACGATTCATGGTGTGAGCGTCCAAGGGTGCACTGGATAGTTGCTCAATGTTCAAGCATATAGGCGTTCGAGCGTTCCGATGCTGGCTAGTCAATGTTCAAGCGTTCAAGTGTTCAGGCGTTCCGATGCCCAAGCGCACCCCACACCCCGCAACTCATACATACAATGTTCAACCACTCGAGCGTTCGGGCGGTCCGACACCCAAGGCGCATCGCACACACCCCAAGCATCGGTCCTCGGCGTCGGCGCAACGTACGTGCGACGCTCAGGCGTTCCGATCCTCTCCACTCAACCTTGCTACTCTCCTCGACTTATTGCTCTAGAGCGTTGACGCGGCACAGTACTCCAGTACCCAGCATACACTCTTCGAGCTCGAGTCCATCATGCTCGAGTCCAGCTTCGCCCGTGTACCGTATACGGTGCGCCGTGTCCACCGTATACAGCCAAGGCGAGCGAGTGCCCAGCCTCAGCCTCCATCTCCCATCTCCTAGTATGCAACAAAACTCTAACTTAGGCTCAACAATGAATGAATGAACGTGCCAAGGTCCTCGGAGACACGGAGGTTGGGCGCGCGAAGATCCGTGGGCGCAGAGGTCTGGCCTGGTCTCTCGAAACTCAAAAGCTAGAGCACAAACTTAGAGCTTAATGCTAGTTGCTTGTACGCTTGACAACAACGCTTGGAAGGACGACAACATACACGACTAGGAAAGGACCGACTGTGGGACGCAGACAACATCACAACCGAGGCCGGCGGAGGAGGCGGGCAGGAAGAAGAGGTAGTAGCGTGCGTGTGTGCTCTTGCGTTCAGTGCAACGGCACGCGCGTACTCCTTCCTCTGGGCACACGAACAGAAACGGGAATGAAGACGAGGCACGCGAACGCGAACAAGAATGAATACACACGAACAAGCCACACGAATGAGGGAGGGAACAAGCCACACGAACACGGATGGGAACGAGAACAAGGCACACGCCGTCCACCATCTCGCCCATCTCCGCCCCATCGTTCACATCTCTCTCCTCTTCCCATCCCCCATCGACCTATTGTTCCCACCATCTCGCGCAAGTGAACGTGCGTGCGTGGCTGCCAAGCCCGCGACCCCACCACCGATCCACCACCCAATTTATTAATTTGGAACAACATCGAATCTGGAAACGTCGCACGGCCGGCCGTATACACTCTTTCACATCCGCGACATCATAGCGAGCACGAGCACGAGCAACGACCCGGGGGACGTGTCACCGTTGACGCGATCAAATGGTTTTGTGACTTGGTGTTTTTCGCGAGGGCGAGAGCCTGAACGCTTGTTGCTCTGCACGCTTGGACGTGTTGCACACTCGACACTCTGAATATCTCAACACTCGGACGATCGAACACTATAGCAGTCGAGCAGTCGAGCAGTCGGAGTCGGATAGTTCTCGACATCGGGCACGGCGACTCGGACGACGCACAACGGGCGGTCCAGGGGCGTCGACTGCCGCTGCACCTCGTCATTCTTGTTATGATTAAGACTCAGGAGCCTCGGACAGCGAACGACTGAAGCGAGCTCGTACCTCGTATCTCATATCTCAGCCTCCATTTGGCCAGCCTCGATACCGATGTCGATGTCAATACCAGTAACACTACTCTTGCAAATACCACTACTCCTGCAAATACCACTACTAACTTGCAAATACCACTACTCTTGCAAATACCACTACTCCTGCAAATACCACTACTAACTTGCAAATACCACTACTCTTGCAAATACCACTACTCCTGCAAATACCACTACTAACTTGCAAATACCACTACTCTTGCAAATACCACTACTCCTGCAAATACCGACACTCTTGCAAACACCGACACTCTCGCAAACACCGACACTCTTGCAAACACCGACACTCTCGCAAACACCGACACTCTCGCAAACACCGACACTCTTGCAAACACCGACACTCTCGCAAACACCGACACTCTCGCAAACACCGACACTCTTGCAAACACCGACACTCTTGCAAACACCGATACAACAACGTGTTCCTAGTACTAGTGCACGATCTTGACCAAGGCTGCCGACGCGACGCGACGCGTGGTCCTGGAGCTCCGAGAACGACATCATCGAGCTTCGAGCTGCTGGATGATGATTGATGATCGATGATCGCTGGAGGTTGCTGGTGTGTATGTACTAGTGGCCAGCACGACGCGTCATACTGGCACTATATAGTATTAGAAGTACACGAGGCACGCGTGACGCGCCGGCACTCTCGTTACAGTATCCTCTGCACCGTGGCCAACAGTGAGCAGCAGCCGGCACCGTACCTGATCAGACCTGACCGTCTCCAACACCCACACACACTAACGACAAACCCTTGAACCCGAAAACCGCGTCATCCACGCTTAGCACGCCGGCACCGGAATTGGACAGCGGTCTCTTTTCTACGTAATCATGTAACGAGTTATTATGCATTATGCCCACTTACAGCGAATATCGGATATCGAATGTCGAATCAGATACCTGCGTCACTATATACTACCGTCATCGTCGATTATTCAATATTAAAAAAATTGTTATTGAGTATCATACGCGTGCGCCGCGAATTCGAGTTTCACGTGCGGGACCTCGAGGCTCGAGGCTTGAGGGCGATCGTGATTCAAATATTCATGGGTCGTGCTGAGGAGTAAGCTGGAGTAAATAGGCCATGGGAGGTCGTGGGAGGTTGTGCTGGGTCGTGGGGAGGTCGTGTTAGGTCGTGCTGAGTCGTGGGGAGGCCTAGAACTGGAGGAGTGGCTGGAAGTAGATACCTGGACGAGAGGAGGGTAGGAAGGTGCGGGACCCGTTCGTCATGCCCGCCACGAAAGGACGGTGCATACCGGCGCGACGGGGGCGGGCGGCGGCACTTGAACGTGAAAGCGAAAGCAAAGGAGGTCAGCACGGACTAGTGCCAAGGACTTTAGACTCCTAAGCGGACATGCTGCAGGCCCAGGGTGAAGAATGAGATCGGAATGCGCACCTCGAAAAAATCGACTCCTCAGAGATGCATGTTCAAACTTCACTACTAGGCGCTCCTCAGTACTGAGCGTTAAACGTTAAACATCGATCGAGTCTTGTGGCTTGAATTCTGAGGCTGAACATATGGGCTGGACATATGCTCATCGTGATGCTATAGCTGCGGCGGTGGACTGTCGCGATTCGAGAAGAACGAGGCAATTGTGCTTGCATGTAGCTGCGGCATGCGCGGCACCGATCCGAGCCATCGTCAGACCGCTTACGATAGGTACCCCATCGCGTCGAACGCGTAAATCGTAAATCGGGGTCGAGACTCCTGGTACATAGCCAAGCGAACTGCGCCACCGCGGAAGATGATTCGGAAAAAGCGATAAAAAGTTGAAACGTGCATCTTTGCATACACAACGGAAAATGGAAAACGGAAAACGGAAATGGGTTGCGATTGGGATTGGGAGATGCGGTACCGGTAAGCCTGAGTTTCCTGTCTCTACTGTACAGGTTGTGGGCTGTGGGGGTTCTGCTGCAGGAAATCCGACCCTCCGAAACCCCTTCCTTCCTACTAGTCTCTAGAGATTGCCCTTGATAATCTCCGCAGCTGCAAGACAAGACGACGGGGCATATCAGCATTTTGTAGAACACAGCAGCAGCAGCAGCAGCAGCAGCAGCAGCAGCAGCAGCAGCAGCAGCAGCAGCAGCAGCAGCAGCAGCAATGATGGATGATGGATGATGGATGATAGAAGGGCTGGAAAGCCAGACGGTCACGGAAGCGAGACGTACCTTGCTCTGCGATCGCGTACGCGGTGGCTGGAATCAGAGGAGGAAACATCGCCATCAGTCAATAACGTTGATGTAGCTAGCGCAGGAGCGGGGAGTAACTGACCTTGCGGGTGCGCAGCGAAGTGCAACGGCACAATCGAGAGGTCGACCACGCGCAGGTTGGTCGTTCCGTACACCTGGTCATCGAGAAAGAGGGGTGTTCAGACAGGTTGCCGTACGCAGCACACACGCCCGATCTGAATCACTGTAGAGCCCAGACGAGGCGATGCGGTACCGCGACGCACCTTCAATGTCGGGTCCACGACCCCGCCTTTGTCTTTCGGCAGCATGGAACATGTACTCGTGGTGTCTATAGAGATTTTGGGAGAGAGAGGTACGCCGGACGCGCAGCGTGAGCACCGCGAAATATGCAGTAACTCTGGGAACAGCCCACTCACGCCATTCTCCGCTGAACACGTCCTTGATCCAGTCTGGCAGAAAATGGACAAGAACACCGTGTAAGCTCAGTGCATGCACAGGTGATGGTACAGGTCGAGAATGGTGGTGGAACTAAACATTAAACACGTACTGCGCAATTTCGCGTCGTCGTCGACAGCAGCTCCGGGGCTCAGTTCTTTAGCTGCGCGTGAACATGGGGGAGTGTATCAGGATGGCAGGAACTGCGGAGGCCGTGTGCAGCATCGCCATACGCACCAATGATGTCCTTGAGCGCCCCCTGCGACGCCACACCGCGCGCGAACTTGACGGCTTCGACATACATGTCCAGGTCTGTCTTGCCCGTCTATATCCTGATTGTATTTTCCACCTCAAAACCTGACTTACCGATTTCCTGCTCGAGATAGCGCGGATCGAAGGCAGGGGGTGTCTGTGGGTCGTTGCTGACTGCGTGCTGCGAGTGATGCGGCACAGCGTAAGATGTCGACTTGACAACTTCGAGATAGATGGATGTTGGACTTACGACCGTGCCCCTGGAGAAGGGGTGGTTCAGCGCCACGATGACGCTCACGTACCGCTTCCCGTCCTCCCCACCGCCTAGACGTCAACAATTCACAAACACACGTCAGCCGCGCGCGAGAGAGCTGCGCGCGCGCGAGCACGCACCAGACGACCCGAAGACCCCCGGGAGCATCACATACTCGAACCCGGCCCCCACGCCGGACGTCTGCGCGGGGTCGAGGCGCGCGGCGAGGATGCGGTACTGCTCGGCGAGGCCTGCTGGGAGGTCCGTGCGCGCGGCCAGCTTGAGGGCTTTCTCGTAGATCGCCTGCGCGGCGTGCGGCGCGATCTTGTCGAGCGAGGTGAAGACGAACCCGGTCGAGCCCATCATGCCGGAGTCGGTCGCGCTACCGAGGCGTGGTGAGCATCAAGCAGACTGGTATATTGGCATACGTACGAGGGTGCGTTCTCCTCCGCGCCAATGCTGTACCCTGAGAATATCACGGAGCCGGCAGTGGCGTTGTCTTTGAGCTCTGGTGAAAAGGACCATTGAATTCCACATTCAAGTTTGAAGATATCAGAATCAGCTTACCCCAAGACACCCCAAGCATGAGGTGTTCTTGCAGATTCTCACCGACGCCGGGAAGCTCTAGCTTGACTGGAACATCTATCTTCTCCAAGATCCTCTTCGCACCGATGCCTGACAGCTCGAGGATCTGCGGTGAGTTCATCGCCCTGGAAACTCGCTCATTTAAAAGCATTTACGAGGTTTATCAACACGAACATACCCGGCGCTGACAATGATCTCCTTTCGTGCATTAACGCTGTACCGCTGGCCGTCCCTCACAAACTCTACGCCCGTAGCCGTGAGGTTGCCGTCTGGCATCTTCGTGGTCAGGACACGGCTGACGTGCGCGTGGGTCAGGACGGTGTAGTTGGACCTGTCTTTGTTCGGCAGATAGAACACCTGTTGGATTGGCGCCTTTGTGAGATGTATGTTCAGTCGGGCAGACTAAGGAGCTCACCCCCAACGAGGAGCACCGCTCTGACACGCTAGGTACGTAGCTGTTCGGGGCGAAGAAGAACCCTCGGGGCTGGAACTCGCGTTAGACACTGAGCAGAGAGAGATGTGGGCACAGGAGAACGTACATCCCCGTTGAACTTTGAAACGCCATCAGCGATCATGCAGACGAGCGGGGAGAGGGATACCTACAGGACGCGGCGCCACAGGGATACCGGCACTCAAAAACGTCTTCATATACATTTGCCAATGAGTATTTCTTCCAGAGTTCTTCGAAATTCTGTACCTTTTGCGTATCAATTTCTGAAGCAGGCGTCCTCGTCGGATAATTTAGCTTCAATGGGCCTATATATATGAAAGATGACGCATAAATCTCAAAACATCATGATCTTTGTTAAGCCGCACCATTACGCCCGATAGTCCAGGTACTGGACTGCACATCAAGTCCAAGCTTCTTCTGTAGTGCAATAGGAGGGTCCACGAATCTAGCACAATATTTGTCCAAGAACTTCACGCAAACATCGTTAAAAGTATACACACCCTTCGGTCTTCTCCACTGACTTCTGGTAGTTGTTCCAGTCCCAACCCGGATTACCAAGTCGTCCCCAGTCTAAACAAAAAATGTGTTAGGCAATACTGAGATAGTGCATCATAGAAGCGCTTGCCATCGATATCCTCGGAAGGCGGCTTCGTCCAACGCATAAAGTTGATACAGCTGCTCCCTCCGAGCCCCTTCCCACTGTAGAAACATTTTCAGTCGGTGAAATATGGTTCCGCTACCTCAGCGTGCTCGACGTACGCATGCCAATCAATTTCTCTGTTGTTGGCGTACGGCTGCTTGACAGTCTGCAGTCTGTACATGTACTGCTCGTTCCCGAAGTGCGAGCCCAGGGACGTCAGCTTGGCTACAGCGCGGAATCAGCATCTGTCTCGTAGGCATACAGACTATAGGTATACTACTCACCCACAGCGGGGTCATCCACGTGAGAAGCCCCGCTTTCCAGGACCAGAACGGAAACATTAGGATCCTCCGTTAGTCGGGCAGCGACTGTCAACGCGGCTGTCTAGATTTGGACATGTATCATTAGACATCTGTCCGAGACGCGTCTGGTTCGATAACGTACTCCTCCTCCTGTGAGAAAGGACTATTGAGAGATCAATCTCGCAGAACCGGGAGTACATACCGATGATGGCGTAATCGAAGCTTTGTGAAACAGCGTCTTGTATTGTGCAAACCATGATGATTCAGATTTATCGGTGGTAGATTCTTTAGCAGCTGCGACTTAGCGTCATTCAACAAACTAAAGTCAGCGTAGGTCTTATATTGGCTGCTGAGCGCGAGTCCGTTGAAGTGGCTGTGCAATGAGAATGCTTTTGGTAATCTAGAGATATGCACCGGTGTTTGTATCCATCCATCGACGGTGCTTGTCGCGACGTTTGTTGTGGGGGTATTTGCGCGCAACACATCGTGCCATATCTCGTTTTCATGCTCGGAGTTTCGAACTAATGACCTGATAATCTGACTGTTGCAGCGCCGAGGTACATGCATCAGTATGCCTTAGACGAGGACAGACCTCGTGTAGGCCATTGCATAGGTGATAGACGATGGTTGTTCCCGCACGCCGGGGGTTTCAGGCGTTGACAAGGTTCTTTCGAACCCAGATATAAGCCGAGATCATCAGGTGCACATATTGCACGCCCACCAGGAGATCGGCCGGATGCTGTAGGCACCGGTGCAGAATGTGGTAAGATACAATCTCATCGACGATATGGTGGGCCTCACCTCCGTGCGAAGTAAACAATTCTTTATCAAGGCAAATTATGGCTAATTTTCATAAGAGAATTGCGTGATTATCTGTAGTGCACTTCTACTCTGAACGCTCTGACAAGCGATCGACCCATAGCCATGTCCATGGTGTATTTTATACGATCCCATCAGATATGGGTCTGTTGGACGCTGTGAGGCCACTTCTCCCGAACGATCTCGGTGGCTAGATGCGCTTCGAAAAAGTCATTATGATAGACCAGGATACATAGGTATCGACGCGCTCACCGGCTTCCGCTACGGCATAAGCAGTAGACGCAGACGAAGAACTATCGGCCACTGGGTTGGCCAATATGTGACAACATACAAAGAAGCAGCGGGAAGGCCGTCATAGTTGTATCATGCGCCTGTGGCGCACGCTTGGAGCGATGATGGAATTACCGCAAGGACGGTGAAATCCATATATCGAAATTCCTCAGATGTTTCCTCCTGAGACGCGTTAACCAGGGCCACTAGGTTTTGTGGCGAGTCGTATATATGTAGAAGCTTGCAAACGATTCTTCTGAGACCAAGATCGCGTGCGATAATCACGAGTTCGCTTGTAGATGGGTCATGAATCTTTTGAAGGGCGGATATATGGAATGGGAGAAGAGAAGACATGTGTGCAGATAAATATAAATGAAATTAACGCGAGAGGGTGCATATAGAAGACCTCCAGAGGTTCGGGATTGAATTGGTACATCTCAGAGTCGCCTAGAAAGATGGAGACCCACTAGATATTCGAGAAGACGCAACGTAAACTCATGAAGATGAGAGTTAGGGATTAAGCAGGATTAAGCACGTCCCGTGCGCCGAGTGCGCGCTTCTGTCTGCATGCTGACTAAGCGGAGAATGATTTTCGGACGATCAGGCTCGCGGTCATAGTATTCTAATTTCTATCTGTCGCTCTTCCACTTTATAAGTACTGTTCTCATCCTAGCGAGCTACTACTAAAACTCGACTATCTTGCATCGCAATATCATAATATACAACATCTATCTGGGGAGTAATCGTTCCCATTTGTACTCATACGTGCATCGTCTCGAGATCCGAGTCTAGGTCGGTACCTTGTCTCTGACGGTCCTAAGCTCAACACGAGAGCATGCTTTCATAGTGCTTTCATCTCTTGAAGATCTTGTCAAGGTGTTTAAATTGTGCTTCCAGCAACCCTATAACATGATTGACTGGTCACTGCACTTCGTCCCTTGGCGGCTATACCGCTGCCCTTTCTTCAATAGCTGCTGTGCGCTAGGATAAACCTTCTGTGGAACAACGTCTCGTGGCTTGCGGGGCGGAGATGTTTTTATCAATCTGGGCTAGTTCCTGACTGCTCTGGGTGCTGCGCTGACGTTTGCTCCGCACTTAGTTTCGGTGGTCATACAGTGCTTTCCATCCTCCGTGATGAATACTATCCAGCTCAACTTCAACAATCTGAGCTAATATCTTCGGTAGTCGTAACGACAACTAGGAAGATGCTTGCTCTTTCTCCTGAAAATTCCTCTGGATCGACTTCTGTGTACTTCTCAAGCTCAATTGCGCCGGCCTGGCAGCCCTCTGCAAGTTCCACGTCGATGGCAGGAGGTGATGGGACTGGGGATTCTGCTTATTTCCCCGAGACTAGCGAGCGAGTAGACACAGTGCGGGTGAGCATTGCCTTCCGGCGAATTACGTGCATTTTTACTGATTTCTTCTACGCCACATTTTCTGCTCAATCCGTATCAAGGTGGTCTTAGATTGCGTATTCGCATTAGCCGCACTGTCCATAGTTTCTGCCTTTCTTTTCTGGAGGTGCGTCTCAAGCGGCAGTCAGTCGGTATTGTTGACTGATTCAGGAATCGTCTCACTCGTCCAGATGCGTAGCTCTTCGCAGAACTCGTCGACCCTTGCGAGATTTCTTCCGATCCAATCTACCAGCTATACCCTCGCGCCCCGAGCCTCCTTCCATGTTCCCTACCACCCTCACCATACCAACGGCACCAGCCCGTACCTATACCCGAGAGCTGTATGGACAGAGGCAGCATACACGACAGAATGATCCCGAATGGCTGCCGCCGTATGATGATAAAGATATGCCACCCAAGTATCAAGCGACCACTCCCGGTCAACCATCCATACCTTACGACCATCATGAAAGTGAAGAGATGCCTAATCTACCAAACTCCCAGTGAAATTGTTTGTCGTGCGTAAACTTCCGTCGTTTTCCCCCTACAAGACTGACTGCTCGTCGAAGATGTACTGATCGTGCAGCCGTCATGCTGACCCCTGTGCAATTGTTGCAACCCGTGTGGTTGTTGGCGTTATTGTATCAATATTTCCAAGTTCCCATATGCCTGTGATATAGCTTCGTCATCTTTTCGACTGATGCCGCCTGCATATGCATGCGCGGGAATGTCCTTTGTGTGATCTTGTCACTCAACTCGCTGTGAGTCGTAAACATATCAACAGGAAGAGAGTCAACTATCTTTACGTTTCGTGGAGTCAAACGCAGAGATGACCGATATTGACTGTAAGTGCTGTCAACAGTTCCCTGGTGTTACAAGTTCAGAACGTATCCTGGCAGGTTCCCTTACAATGTCGACTACTGGAATTACACCTTCCCCTTCCATCTTCCACCGTGATCACAAATTTTATGCCATATCATACGTCCACTAACGCCCATATTTCCATGTCAGTGCAGCGGTATATCTTTCTTCCCATATGCATGGTACAGCGCGTCATGGTAAACCGCTGTCATTAACCATGCATCATACTAGAGCTTTTCCTGATTATCGAATTATTTGATCATACTATATAACACTCGCAGTATTCCATCACTGCCGCCATCCCTCGGATTACACCATCAAAATGCGACTTGGGACACTCGCTGGACCTTGCAGCCGGCAGTGTAACTACGTGATACTGGCAACCTCAGGTGAGTCCACCAGGCTGACTTCGTCGAAACTCGGTTATACCTGACTCGCTATCTCGTTCATTTGTACTGATAGTGGTGGCGCTGTACGAATGTCTAATCACTATCGAACACGACATTAACATTGTATGGCGGTGCAACTCTCGTCGTGGGAGACGATGCATTACCCCTATGAGTTTTCTTTTCACCGTCAACCGGTCTTTGATATATGCCTATGCAATCGGTGCCGTCATACCCTTTTCTGTCAAGGTGACGTATTATCCTGTTCGTCGTTACTCTGAAGTACTGACCTTATATGCACAGGCGTAAGTAGTCGGTACAGCATACCACGATTGCAATGTTGTGATTGATCCTTGTTTGCAGTTGTCGCGGGACGACAGTTACAGGTTATATCATTGTGCTACTGCAGTACCTTATCTTTGGATGTAAGTTTACATACGTGGTTTGATTATCAGATTTCTTCCAACATTACGACTAGTATTTCATAGTTTGCGCGCATATGCTCTATGCGACAAAGGGCGTACTTTACCGATCACTATACTTTTCGCATACCTTGTTTCTATTGCGAATCTTGCCGTGAGTGATCTTTTGCCTAGTATATGCTACCCACACTGACCAAAGACATCATAGTACAGTTATCGGTGGTCATCGATAGATTTTGTAACGGATCCTGTCTTTGGCTCATATTGCGAAAACACATTCACTGGCAGCGCGACAGTATCCCTAAGGTCAGACCTTTTGTATTTATGAACTCTGGGTAACCTGATAAGCTGCTTCACCTTTCTAGCCGTAAGTAGAGGCCAGTTTTACAGTGTCATCGAAGCTGAATTCACTGCTTAGTATCCATATTATCTTCCACCGTTGGAGGCATATGTGACGCTTTTTTGTTATATGTCACGGTGGGCAAGACCTTCCACCACACTAGGGATGCGCGACAGCTCGGTATGCGAGTTCCGGCAAGCACAGCACTTCTTCGAAGCGGTATATGTATCTCATAAGATGCCAGAATCGTGCTAACAACCTCATCTTGTGCAGGCAACTTGTTCTTTGTGTAGGACTATCCTCATGATTTGTGGTGCATTCCTCTCATCGACCGTAACTCTAGGGCCCTTCTGCTCATAGGCATCGCCCAGGACCTCATAAATTCTCTAGTAGGTCGTACCATCAATAATTTCATGCGATCCGACTGACGATGACATAGAACCCATTGAAACGCGTAGATCGAGAGATGAACGCCTTCGCCATGTATGTATCCCAGCACCTCAATTTGCACCTGATTGCTTAGCCTTATTAGATATGGCTCCATCTTGATTCAGCGGTTCATCATCGAGCTTCGCCGGGCATTCACACCTCAAGATACAGTCAGTTTGTTCACGACTACCGAGTTTGGTTCCTTAAATTTCGCAAGCTCGAGACAGGACAGAACTCCGGACTGTTGACCCGCATGTAGTGTGTTATACGACTCGTTATGCGATCTTTCACCCACGCCTTTCATGTGGCACGGTCCTTCGTGACGCTCCATGGTTACCTTCCTCTGTTAAGTGTGCCGTGCTCTGTTTATACTCACTAACGATACTATTCACGGAATGACACAGGTGCTACGTCGGGATACATATTAAGGTAAACACAGACGTTGCTATATATATGGCTCCCAAATCTGACCCAGAGATCGACGAGGAATAGTGATCCTGACGGACAGCATGACTGGAGATTGCTCTCCGCGAGTAGTTGAGTGTCCACAGTTGATCTGAGCGCTGAAGGGAATGTGCAACGTTCAACGTTTCAGCACTAACAACATATGTGGATCTAATGTTTTCACGAGTGTTGTGCATACAAGCGCAGATGCAAGTCCGATGGAGTCAGTACGTATACAAGAGTACATGGTGTTAGTAGAGCACACTAGGGAAGGTGATAGTGTAAAGTGACAGATAAAGCTACAAATCCTTTTCTCCTCCAGCTCCTCTATTCATGAGCAATAGATTGCGCGTCCTCGAACACTACAGTAGCGTCCACGACACCACCCCCAACGCGCCCGCCACAAGCGCACCCACCAACGAAACGATCACCGGGCGCGCCCCGTTCGTGCTCGCACCGACGCCCGTGGGGCTCGCGCCGCCAGACGTCGTGAACGGCGGACTCGCGTCTCCGGACGAGGACACGCTGGCCGACGCGGGCGAGCCGTCGCCGTTCACGAGGACGCTGCTGTTCACCGCGAACGCGCGGATGTAGTTCAGCTCGAAGTACGCGTCGGCGTACATCGCGGTGCCGTTGTTGATCACGTTGTCGAGGTACTGGTGTGACGCAGTGGTGAGTTAGGGAAGATTGGAAGAGCGAATATGGAGGAGGGACTTACGCAGGCATTTGCGGTGCCGTCGCCGCCGCAGGTGGATTGGTAGACGGATGGTACGCCGGCCCTGTACGGTATCATTCAGTGTGAGACAACACGAGGAAAGCGAGTACACGCACCAGTCTCCACATAGCGTGATATCCAACACGATCTGCTGCGCACCGAAGAACTGTGGGATGTTGCATGTCGAGGCTGTGTACGCTGCTGAGGGTGGGCCCCACGTCGAGATGTCGATTGAGTCGGTGGCGGTGGTTATTGATGGTGGGATGTTTGCACGCTGTGGCCCCAGACGTCAGTATACGTGACTTACAATTGCGCGATCAGTATATATTGACTTACGTTCCAGAACCAGATGCTGGTAGAGTTGAAATTAGGTCAACCAGCTGCCTCGAACATCACAACGAAAATGAGACGTACAAGATCCCAGTAACGTCGAATTGTGTCGCCCATACACCACCGCCAGCGCCGGCGAACGCTTGACCATAGCTATTCGGCGTGTTCTCAACCTACATTGACAACAGGGAAAGCAATTCTGAAGTTAATCCGAGGCTTCTTGACAGCCACGCGAGCATGACGTACGACTGTGCAACCCGCAGCGACGGAGCAGTTGTTGCCTCCCGACGTACCCGTTTCGTCGGTGCCTGTAGCGGCGAGGCATCCTGGGAGGGTGTGCAGCGCCATCTGGTTGAAGGTCATCAGGTTCACGCCCTCGATAATGTCGATCTCGCCGTTGTTCGGCCAGTCGTTGCCCTTTGTCCAGATGCTCGGCCATACCTGCACAATCAATACACATCAGCCTGAAGCTCTCAGCAGGGACATCGAGATGACGGGCTGTGCATACCGAGCAGCCGAACGGGAGGTGGACGGCGTCGATGACCCAGACGGTCCCCACCTCGAAGTAGTCATTCGTGGTGATGCGTACAGAGTTGCGCTTGTCATTGAACGGTACGAACGAGGTGTTGTCCACCTTGATAATCGCGGTGCCCGAGTTCGTGACGTACGCTAGATTCGTTGCGTTCGTCTGGTTTACGTAGATCACGTCACCTGTCAAGTAAACCAAGATCTGTCAGGGTTGGATGCAGACGTAATGAACATCGCACGCACCGTTCGTCAAGTTGTCGAAGTTCCCGTAGAACTGCCACTGGTCGAAGAATCCGTTCCCTGAGTAGTCTGCGACTAGAGAGAAGTTTGCGCCGAAGACTGCAGCGGGAGTTAGAGTCAGAAGGGCGGCGAGAGCGAGTGTGGGTTTCATCTTGACTTCACGGAAGGCCTGAGGACACCCGGTTCGGCTAGATAGGAAGATGCAGTACTCCTGGGGGAAGTCAGAGGCGCCTAGGTCTTGGTCTTGTAAGAGAGCTCCGTGCAGCGTTCAGGCACAGCGATGGTCGTGGGGGTCGTTCCAGACGTCGTAAAGCTCGATACCTGCGGAGTCCGAGTCGGATGAGAGATGGTGGAAGAGAGAAGATAGATAAAATTGCCTGTGCGAAAGGTTATATCTCCTCCGCTCCCCCGGCGTCCACAGGCTACTGCGGGGCATCCTGAGGTCCTATTACGAAAATAGCACGCCTCGAGGATCAGTTGCCTGTTTGTGGACCAATTGTTGACCAATGAGGCTGCTTCGCCGCAGCCGCCGGGCACAGCACAGCTCTGGTTGAGTGCTTTGGGTCCTTTAGCAGCCATGTTTTCTCATGAAGACGCGGGAACAATGACGAGACGGGCAGGCTCGAGAATGCATGGGAGATCCGAGGTGGTGGTCAGTGGGTAACATTTAGCACTCCAAGCGTCAACTTTTGGTGGCCTCAGCCACAGGGCTGTTCCGGCTGCAGATACTTTGATCGCAGGCTAGTATATGGCGCATAATTATGTAGTAGCACGGTGTAGAAGAGAACATACGATTTCCAACATTCTCGTCTGTCTCGCACACGAGATTTGAGATTTATGTGCTGTAAATTGGCGATGGACAATGGAGACCGTACAGCTGAACCCGATGGTAAAGTAATATTACGACCAGTTCAATGCAGGAGATCAAGGAGGTGGCTGACGTCATCGAAAGTCTCAAGGAATTTCCGGACAGTTGGGCGCTGATAGGAGGACGAAACGGCTGAGAGGGTAGACCTGCTCGTAAATATGAGGAGCGGCAACATGGAAGAGGAGAGCATAGATAGAAGATGTGTACAGCACTATGTGGGTATGAGATCAAAGACACGGCTTGTTGAGTACTAGATTACAACAAATGTGCAGATACTAGTGTGTTCAACAATGTAGAAACCCAATGAGATGCAACAACAGTGAGCGTAAGTAAATCTCGTATTAATACCTGCGTAGAAAGTCAATGTCAAATGTTCCAGTCAAAAAGATACAATAATATCAAAAGCAAGCAAGTATATGCTACTAGTCCATTGTCAGTGTGTGCCGAACCCGACAAAATGTCACGTTCCCTAGAGGAGCGTCCATGAAAACAACGCAAGAATGGCAGCAAAGGCGCAGAGCACGTTCGGCGCAGTGAGTGCAGCGGCCCCAGACGACCCGCCGCCAGCCGCCTTCTGGTTGTTAGTGTTAGTCGCGCCCGGCGCGGTGACTGTGAGACTGCTCGTGCTCGTGCCAGCGCCCGTCGAGGTCTGCGACGCACTCGCGCTGGAGCTGGAGGCCGCGGCGAGCGCAGTGGCATTGTTGGAGAATGCGCGGATGGCGCCGAACTCGAAGTAGGCCATGGCGTAGTCGGATGTGCCGTTGTTGATCACGTTATCGAGGTACTAAATATATTCGGAGACAGACGAACGTCAGACAACACATTGACGGCGGGATGAGGGAGAGAGGCTACGTACGCATCGCGTGGCGGGATCCGTCTGCGTAGGGGTGCTGCCGCAGGTCGCTGCGTATGTGCCCGGAAGACCCGCCCTATTTTCGAAGACGCCGTTCAACATGAGTTCGAACAACCAAAAGTATCGAGATACGAACCATTCTCCACAGAGTGTAATGTCAATGATGACTTGTTGCGGCGCGAAGAATTCTTCTATGTTGCACGACGAGGAAGGATAAGCAGCAGATGGGGCGCCCCAGGCTGTGGGATCGACAGAGCTGGTTTCCGTGATGAGCCCAGCAGGGACGTTGGCACGCTAATTTGACCGGACGTGAGTGCTTGTAATTAGCGTCAAGCGTGGGGTCGTGCTTACCTCCCAGAACCAGATGCTGTGAAGATGATTTGAATTAGCCGTGCACAATTTCCCAGAGGCTATACTGATACTCACAAGACACCCGTCGAGTCAAACATCGTAGCCCACACGCCTCCGCCGTTGTCTGAGAAATCCGGACCATAGCTGTTCGGGGTGTTCTCGATCTAATTGCCGCGAATGTGTTAAGCTCGTAACTGGCCGAGAGTCTTGCCGTGCACTTACCACCGTGCAGCCAGTTTTGGGAGCGCAGTCAGCCGGCCCAGGTTTGCCGGTTTGGTTCGTGCCGTTCGCAGCAAAGCATCCGGCGGTGGTGTGCAGTGCCATCTGGTTGTAGGTCATGCGGTTGACTCCCTCCACGATGTCGATCTCGCCGTCTTGTGGCCAGTTGATGCCCTTCGTCCAGATACCCGGCCATACCTGTACAGGGAGGGGGTCGTCAAAGCGTCAATTCCGGGAGAGGTGGACAGGCATGAAGGGGAGAAGACGCACAGAGCAGCCCCACGGTAGATGATACACATCCATGACCCATATCGTGCCGACATCAAAGAAATCATGTGTTGTTATACGGATCTACGGGGGACGGGCACGAGAAACGGAGAGGATAAGTCGCGGATCAAAGACGCGTGTGGTGCACGCTCACGGAGTCACGCTTCTCGTTATAGGGAACGAAGCTGGTGTTGTCCACCTTGATGATGGCGTGGCCGGAGTTGGAGTCGACGTACGCTAGGCTCGAGCCGTTGACTCTGCCCATGTAGAATACATCCCCTAATAGTAAACGGGACATGTTCAGCATCAGCCTTTTAAACATCAATCCCGCCGAAGAACGAGCGTGCGCACCGACAGTGGTATTGTCCCAAGGGGCCGAGCCGTTGAAGTCGCCCGAGTCGCCATAGAAATCCCAGTTTTGAAACCAATTTGGTCCGGAATACTCCTGCAGTAGGTTGTACGAGGCGCTGAGCGTTGGGAGGACGAGCGAAAAGAATGTGAGTGAAGAAAGAACGGCCTTCATGGCTCGCAAGGCACACCGAGCAGCGAGCAAAGAATAGCAGTCGTGAGTGCGCAAGGAAGAGGCTCAGCAGCCATACGGCTTGACACCGCATGGTTGTTTTATACCTACGGGCATACAGCGCCGATCGCGCCAAAATCAAGTGAGATCGCCCAGCCTAGGTCCGATCACAGTCTCTCATACATACTGACAACCCTGCGAGGGCTTGGCGTGCTGGTGCAACAACAATACTGAAGGAGCGAAGTACAGGCTTCGATGTACATGTACGAGCCTGAATAATAGAATGTACTGTAAAGGGTAACGGAAAGTTACAGGGAAGTCGTATATCAACATGTGAAAGTCCAGCCAAAATCCGTAACAAGAGTACTTTCCGAACAACCGTTCTGGACTTCAAGTCCACTTTAGATGAACATCCACGAGAGAGCCGAGAGGATCGCCGCAAAAGAGACGAGAACGCTGGGCGTCATTGCAGCAGACGCGCCGCTTTGCGAACCACCGCCAGTGGTGCTGGCACCAGGGGCGGAGTTAGTCGATGTCGGAGAGCCAGAGCCAGCAGAGCCTGAGCCGGTCGAGCCACCTGCAGAGGCCGTGGCACCGGCAGGTAAGGTCGAAGCTACAGGGCTGGTAGTGTTGGACGTGAAAGCCCGGATGGCCCCTAGCTCGAAGTATGCCATTGACAAGTCCGAGGTCCCGTTGTTGAGCACGTTGTCGGTATACTGTGATAGAGAGGTGAACAGAGGATTGAGAGACGTGAAATGTAACGTACGCAGCGTGTAGCGGGATCGGCCACAGTGGGCGTGCTGCCGCATGTGGCGGCATAGACCGATGGCTCGCCAGCCCTGTCATATAGTAGTCAGTTGTCGCTCCATTGAAGAGAAATGTTTTGACACAAACCATTGTCCGCAAAGCGTGATATCTATGACAAGCTGCTGAGGACCGAAGAATTTGTCAATTTCACAAGAGGAAGAGGGATAGGCTGCCGACGGAGCGCCCCAAGAAGATGTATCGATAGAGGTAGTAGCCGTCGTGATAGAGGCAGGAACATCGGGGCGCTGTTAAGAGCCGTAAGATGATCAGAGGGGTTTGTCTATGTTAATCGCGCGGGCTTACACTCCAGAACCAGATGCTGAAGACAAGCTCGCGTTAAGATATTATCGTTGTCAAAACGGTACGGCATGCTTACAAGATGCCAGTGCTGTCGAATTGAGTAGCCCATACGCCTCCCCCGTTGGATGAGAAGTCTGGTCCATAGTTGTTCGGTTTGTTTTCTTGCTATAGTGGTGGGTTCAGTATATAGCTTGTCTCAGCATAGTCAGTCCAACGTACGACTGTGCAACCGGATGTCGGAGAGCAGTCAGTAGGTCCAGCGATGCCGGTCTGATCGGTGCCGTTGGCGGCAGAACATCCCGGTGAAGTGTGAAGAGCCATTTGGTTGAATGTCGCCCTGTTTTGCCCTTCTACGATGTCGATTTCACCGTCGCTAGGCCAGTTGGCACCCTTGGTCCAGATGCCGGGCCATACCTGATGAATTGTTCAGTCCTCCGGAACGAATACGAAAGCGATAGTGCCATACAGAGCATCCCCACGGGAGGTTGTACACATCAATAACCCAAACGGTTCCGATGCTGAAGAAGTCGTTGGTAGCAATGCGAATCTGACCGATATTCAACATAAGACACTCGAGTACATCCAGAGAGGATTCTCACAGAATCGCGCTTCTGGGGGTAGTCTACCACACTGGTGTTGTCGACCTTGATGAAAGCGTGACCGGTTGTCGAATCAACATGGTACAAGCTAGATCCGTTCTGTCTACCCATGTAAAATACATCACCTGCGAAGTAAGGTCGCATAGGGTAAAATTAGCACAGGTGGAACCACCAAGCGACCAGGGGCCCTTGCTAACCAGTAGTAGTGTCGTCCCAAGGAACCGTCCCGTTCCACGGCCCATTCACTCCAGAGGTCGTGTCGCCGTAGAACTGCCAGTTGTCAAAGAAACTTGATCCAGAGTACTCCGTCACGAGAGTCAAGTTGGCCGCGTTGGCGGCGACGGCGAGAGAAACGAGCGTGGTGAGAGAAAGAACGGTCTTCATGGCTCACAAGACGTCGAAATGCGCAGTCGTAATGGTTGTCGGATACTTGGGGGCACAAGCGCAGAGTTCTTTTGAGCCTGGCTGTCGAGTAGGTTCGATTTATATCACGTAGTAGGCGCCCCGATCGCCAACTGATGGCATCACAGATTCAGGTCCCGATCAAGCCGAAATGATCGACCACTTTGGCGCTCATCCGCGCGTCTGTCCAAGGGCCCACGACATACCCGCCGCAATTTGTGGATTAATTTGCCCTGTACTTACTCGCCTGAATGCAAGGGTAACACAATCCACGCATGTAGGGTGTTTTATCATGATGAATCTTTGGACCGCGTTCGACAGAGTGATAATCACTTCCCGCCTGGGAACAAGAACACAAAGACGCAGTGATAAGCGCAAAAACGACCATAGTTGGATATTCATCCCAAGACGTGGCGTTGAACGCGGCGTCGTAAAGGGTGGAATTCCATCTGATGCCTCATTTTCCACTCCATAGTGGATACGGAACGCCAATATTAATGGAACCCTATGACCTGTGAGAACATTGCGTGTACCGGCCAAGCACTGGCAGTCGTCCACACATCGCCTGGCGGGCAACCCCACCGCTACTCGGGTGCGCTGTAGATACTTCAGGCATCATTATATCATTATTATGGCTTAGGTGTTGTACGTGGAGCAGTAGCCAGGGCCACATATGAGTCAACCGACGTCTCCTAAAAGGCCCGACGGGGCGTCGGGATTCGGGTACCACGTTGCTATGCTAAACGTCGACTGGCTTTTTGCTAGGGACAGGAAGAACCATGGTCGGTACTACTATGACCACGTCGGTACCGATAAAGAGGCGGGATGACTCGCGACCGTCGAGACTAAAACCCGCGCGGACCGTCGCGGACCGTCGCGGACCTCAAGTTCCGCGAAAGACTGTACAGTACCGGAACTTCACAACGCATAGAGTAATGAACGTAAACGATCCAACGCAGTGAACAGCTCTAAGCACAGAGCGTAAAACGTATCCCAGATTTCGGGGCATTCACTCATTGTGAACTTGCTGACAAAAAATATATGGAGCACAGTCTCGATCAGAATGTAAGGTAAGCGGGAGATACACTACTTGTAGGGTATATATACGGACCGAATAGATCGCCAAGTTCGTATTTCAGACCACAAATCCTCAGACACCTCCAACAGAAAGTCCGTCGAGCTCATTTTAGGACAGCACACGAGAAAGAAGGCATAACAGTGAGACGAGGAAGACGAGTAGGTTGGGGCCGGCAGCGGCACTCCCGTTGCTGCTTGATCCACCTGCGGTGCCCGCACCCGAACCCGCACCGGAAGGCGTTGGGAGCGGGGCGGCCGAGGACAGACTAGTAGGAGCACCAGTGCCTGAGCCAGGACCTCCTGAGCTTGTGCCACCGACAGAGGTCGTCGCCCCAGGTGGTAAGGATGTGCTTGCTCCAATGGCTGGATTGACACTGAAGGCACGAATGGCGCCAAGCTCGAAATACGCCATGGCATAATCTGCGGTTCCATTACCGATCACGTTGGCATCGTACTAGACAAGGGAGTTTGGTGAGTTGGTGAGAGAAGACTACAGCATTAGTATTGACGTACACAGCGGTTGGGGTCTGGCCCATCAGGCGTATTGTTACATGTTGTGTTATAAACTTGCGGCAAGCCAGCCCTGCCAAGCTTGTGATCAATGGATATCTTGAAGGGAAGTAGAGTGGACACGAACCATGCTCCGCAAAGCGTGATATCGATGACAAGTTGCTGAGGGCCGAAAAACTTGCCGATATCGCAAGTAGAAGAGGGGTACGCTGCTGAAGGAGCGGGCCACGTAGATATATCAATGGAATCGGTTGCTGTCGTGATTGAGGCGGGGACGGCAGTACGCTGTAAAGGACAGTCAGCGTGAACTCAGAGAATGGTTGGGGCACATTAACGAACGTTCCAAAACCAGATACTGTGAAATCAAACCGAGGTCAGGCATGCCAGGTAGCAATGGAATGGATGGTTGTCTCACAAGATGCCGGACACATCAAATTGGACCGCCCACACACCACCACCGTTGGTGTTGAAACCTTGGCCGTAGCTGTTGGGTTGCGTTTCGGTCTGTCCAATGCGTCAGATATTGAGCATGGAATCTCTGGTATCTCAAGTCGGCTCGACGTACGACAGTACAACCAGCTCCATTGGAACCTGTCTGAGAACAGTCGGTAGGCCCAGGTGTCCCTGTTTGATCAGTTCCAGTGGCAGCAGAACACCCAGATGTGGAATGAAGCGCCATCTGGTTGGCGGTCACCCTGTTTTGTCCCTCTACGATGTCTATTTCACCGTCATTCGGCCATTGAGCACCTTTTGTCCAGATACTAGGCCATACCTGCCAAAGTCATCGCAGTCTAGTCAATCAGAGATTGATCATCAACGGAGATTGAGACGAACAGAGCATCCCCATGGAAGATGATACACGTCAAAGACCCAGATAGTTCCAAAATTGAAAAAGTCATATGTAGCCATGCTGATCTGCGAGTTGAGCATAGTAAGGTAACGGCGTAGTGTTGTATGCAGGGGGGGAACATACAGATTGACGCTTCTGACCTTGAGGGACGACGGTAGTGTTGTCAACCTTGATGAAAGCATGACCGGTGGTGGGGTCGACATGGTAAAGATTCGTTCCATTGCCTTTTCCCATGTAAAATACATCACCTAGGCCGAAAGACACATGAGAATCAAAAACAAAGGCACTAGAACAGTGTGCTAACCACTCGTGGTATCATCCCAAGGATTGACCCCATCCCACGGTCCATTGATTCCAGATGTTGTGTCCCCGTAAAACTGCCAGTTGTCAAAGAAGCTTGCCCCGGAGTACTCTTGCAGGAGGGTCAAATTCGCCGCTTTCACGGAAAACACTGCGGAGAGGGTTATCATGCAAAAGGTGACGGCCCTCATAGCTGAGGCTCGCGGCGCGTTAACACCTTGGACACGCGAAGGATGCGGCGGCTAGTGGGAGTCCTAGGACAACAACGTTCTATCAGCTTCGGATATAGGTACGCTTTATACGACATACCGAGCGCTAAGACAACCGCCCGCCGTATCTATACACGTTAAGGTCCCGATCAAGCCGAGGTGAGAATGGACCATGTACGCTGCACAACTTCTAAGTTGAGTAAGCTGTTCGATCTTTCCGGAATGAGACACCGATGAACTCTGTTAAAGTGCTGTTTGGATGTGGTAGATGTATCAGGAAAACGCGGCCTGGAGGTGTACTGTACAGGAAGCAAATAGTTGATAGATCCAGGTCGCATGATAGTGTCACGTAAGTACTAGACGTTTATTGATTCTTTGTGACTCGTACCGGATCTCAGCTAATAGAACGCGGAGGCAGTGCAACCAAGTAATACCCCCGAGGTGAGGTGTATTTCTCTCCCTAGATGTTTAAATATGAGGTGCACGATGTGAAGGACACAATGCGATACGCTGACCCACCTAGCGAGGTGCAGTCATGATGTCCGTTTGCGTTGCAGGAAATACCATCAAAGCTAGGTCTGCTTCAATGAATGTGGCCACGGTGCAAAACTTTGGTCTGACGCGCAATTGATAGTGCACGAGGTACAATGATGACTGTGTGTATGGTCGTAAAAGCCCCACGTGCCTGGTACGCAGAGCTGAACAAAGAAGGCAAGGGGTTCCTGGTGTGGCGAGTAGTCGCCGATGACTTGCTGGACGAATCGAATCACTGACGGAAGACCAGGTTTTCCCTTCCAGAGAAACCCTAAAAAAATATGAGCAGCAGGCAAGTCAACCGAACGGAAAACATGGACGATATATACCCATTGCGAGAGCGATTGGTACCTTAGGTTGAAACTGACGTAGCGTGTAAGTACAAGATAAACTGCAAGCATCTTGATGTGGACGAAGATTTCGAGATTGGAACACAGAGAAGTCGTCCCACCAGGTTCAAGGGGCCAAAGTTAAAGCTGGGGCACAATGGTCCAAGGCTTGAGATGGTCGAACATGCGAGTACTCTTGGGGTATAGACGTGGTCACGCAGAGACAGTCGCAGGCGGCGAGTCCTCGACATAGAGAATCGCGGGGTTTGAAACTCCAGCGTCGGTTGCCCATTTTCGGTCTGCGCAGCGGGCCGACGCTTTTACTCCCACTACCATCTACAATCTCTCGCGTACAGAGCCTAATACTACCGTGTATAGTGCATCGCGGACAACAATATTAGGCATGGCTATGAGCCTGAGGCGAGGCACACGCTTGAGCAGGCATCGAGCAAGCTCTCATTTGCGCAGTATCTGGTATCGAACGACTAACAATAGATATTGTGGTTTAAAGATGCAGATGACTATCGATTTAGTCGCTATCACTATCTGGCGCACTGTTATTGACAGGCTCGCCATAATCCTCATCTGCGTCATGACCATCCGAACCGGGACTATAATCGTCGTCGTCACCAGGCTCATCATCGTGCTCATGACTAATGGTTCTGTTGTGGCCACCCGCACTTACACGACCGCGTTGTTGGTCGGGGTTTGCGACACGCTGGGTGCTATTCTTTGAATTTCCACCGGTGCCAGCACCAGGAAGATTGTGTCCAGCACCAATTTGAGACCCGATGTCGGGTAGTATGTTATCGTTCGCTCTAACGTTAAGGTCAGAGTGACTGAGGTTGACATCGAGGTCTGGTGGTGCAAAGTTAGTAGACTGTTGGTCACTAGGGTAGTATAACCTACCTTTGAGTGCCATAGGGACAGCGGCAACGAAGGTAGTAGATGCGACCAGCGCAATGATGAAAGTGTTTAAGTTCAGGTTGAACATGATGTATAGCGAGTAGTAGAGTGGTAAGTTGGTTGTATGAGGTCAAGTTGTATGTTCCAATATTCGACGAAGTCTCTGCCATTTATGCATTTTCTTGCTTTGCAGTTGTGTGTACGACGGATAGCGTCGGTGCGCACTGCGGCAGCGGGAACACGACTCCCGCCAATGCCGCCCTTCCTCTTTTGGAATTGGCCCGCCTTTTTGTCCGAATTAGGCAAGTAGTCGGCGGAGCGCTGCGGCTTCGCGCCGGACTTTCTAGTGGCGCATAGTGGCGGGAATTGTGGCCTTCGGGACCAGCATCGCCAAGGACGCCTACACAAGGTAGTACTGGTGGCCCGCCGCATTTTCTCGTCGGACCTCAGAGTGGCGCATGATTGCGGATACGTAATGCCGCCACCAACACAGCGGGGATCATCCAAGCGGTTCGTTCCACAGCGATTCCACAGTCACCTCCATTTTCAGCTGAGCCGCTTCAATAGGGTGTGAAGCTATACTACACTATGTCACGGAAAGAACAGTCAAGTGGAACAATATGATACATGATATGTCGATACTGTGGCTATTTGCCAATTGCAGTCTTGACAGCGCAAATGGCTACGGGTCAAGCTTCCAATCCTGGCACTTCGTAATCCATAGGAACGTCCTTGCGCTCCAACCACGTCGCATCCTGGCTGCCAAGGTCAACGCCCTTCCCGCAGTCCAGACGCCTCCGCGTCGGGAGCTCTTTCAGCTCGACCTTCTCCCCGTACTGTCCGCCGCGCACGATGACATAGTGCTCGCCGTGCCACCCGACGAAGTCCAGCGTTGGGATAGCAACGGCGACAGTCTTGACGCTCGACGCCCATAGGTCTGACTGAACTTGGAAGTCTTTATCTGAGAGGAGATTAGGTTGCGGGCGGCGAGAGGATTGGCAGTGGAGGTGGAGGATGGATAGGGCATGGTATATTCGGAACGCAGGAGCGTATGCGTCCTAACACCGATGGTATATGAGATGACTGTTAAATGAAGCGTGGAAGATGACGTACGAGAGGCTTGTCTGATACGGCGGTTGAGAGATGAATCGCTACCATCTCTCGAGGCAGACATTTCAGTAGCGCGTTCAAGGCGGTCTGTCCCATGTTAGCTATCCTGACTCGCAAAACTCTCAAACCAGTGAGATCAGGTAGCACACTGTGCACTAGTTCCCACGGGCAGCCACCGAGGTCGAGCCTGCGCAATTTCGGCCGTTGCTTCAAGAACTGTGTAACGGACTGGAACAGTCCAACCTCGTCGTCATGGCCAACCATCACGAAACGGAAGGCCTCCAGGTGGGGGAGGAACGTGTGCCGCCCATCGATGATGTGGTCCGAACCAAATACCACGCTCGCGGACGTCGGCTCCTCGAATGTGCCGTGCAGCGTAAGGCTCTGCAGGCTATCCGCGTGCGCAATGCGTGCGAGTACAACGTGCGAGATGCGCGTGTCGACGAGGTCGAGGTGCGTGAGATTGCGGATCGTCGCAGACTGGAAAGCGCTGTCCCACGAGTGGTTCCGCGCGAGGTACGCACCGAGCGTGAGGTGTGTCAGAGTACGCTCGTTTTTGTCTAGTACGGTGCGCACTTCGCCCATATCCGCGAACCCGTCGTCGTCCTCCGCGCGCAGCGTGAACTTGCTCAAATTTTGAAACATGCTCACACCGACCGCGTCGAAGTGCCAGCCGATAAGCCCCAAAGAACGAAGGTGCGAGTGACTCTCGAGAACTGCCTGTACCATGTCGGCTCTCAACTCAGGGTAGCCAATCCACTCAAACTCTTTTAGTGCCCTGAAGGATGGGAGGGTTGTCCGAAATATTCCTAGAGGCGGAGATTAGAAGCGGAAATTTTGTGGCATAAGGTCACTTACTGGTCATGATATCGAGCATGTCGCCTTCTTCATATGCCCAGTGTAGTCTCAGGATTCTCACATGACTGGCAAACTCAGGATCGGCCTTGACTCTGTCAAATATGTCCAATCCTCGATTGAGATTTTCTCTGCCGATGGTATCTTCCTCTCCGAAGTAGAGATCCAATGTGTGGAAGATGATTCGAACCGCAATATTTCTGCTTACAATTAGTAAGAGCCTCTATAGGGAATGAAGACCGCACCTGTGGAACGCCGAGACAAAGAGCCAAGTGCGAAGGTGATAGCGCGGGAGAAAACGAGCGATTCTATCCCACACCTCAAGGGGTGCACGGTGCGAAGCTGGCTCGTCCGCAAAATGTATCTATGCACGAGATTAAGCTATGCCAACTAATAAGTTTGAGTTTCTGCCCACCATGTTCGACCTGCGTAGATAGGACTGGAGGTCGCGGTTGGAGGGATCCAGCTTGGCTACAGCTTGGAAATCTGGAGAAATGCTTAGTTAATTCTCTTACAGACGTTTGAGACTGCGTACCTTGTTGTGCTTTCGCGAGTAACTTCTCTCCCGACATTCGCCTTGCATTACCTCTGGCTAACAGCGCTCTTGCTACATCCTCTTTGGGCAGACCTGGAGTGCGCAAGTACACGTCAAAATAACTCTCGACCTGCTCGCCGTACCTATGGACTGCTTAGTTGTGCTGTGAAAGACAAAGAAATTACTTACTTTCCGGCCTCGATGAGGGCGAATGCGTTTTCGAGGAGGAAGTTGGCCTTCTTCACGGCCGACAAAGCTTCAACCGCCCCAAACACCGCTGCTGTAAGTTCGTCCTGCGTGGACGACGACATGATGGAGGGTTGCGAACGGTAAGGCATGGTGGTGGGAACCCATAGATGAGGCAGCAGAGTATTTCGAGGTAGCTACCCGAGCGAGCGGTAGTTTGGTGAGAAGGGCGGCCCTCGGGAATTCTTTACCAAAAGTGCGGTTGCCGACTCCTGGGAACTGGGTCCAACCCTGCGCAAACGCTCTGGTACCAAATCACTGGTATATATCAAAGCAACACTTGATGAACAGAAATGCTGTATGTTTCTTGTGGATTGCAGTCCGTTGTTGGCAGTCTGTGCTTGATGGACGCAGTCTTCGCCGCTGGCAGGAAAGGAAAGAGAGAGTCCTGCCAAGGAAATACATTCCCAGCACGTGATCAACTCATTAACTTCGCGGCGACTTTTGCTCAGAGCTGCATACGTCTCTTCCACCCTCCACCATTCGAGCAAAAGCCACTTACAACCACCATCGTAACGTGTTTATAGAACGACTGTGACATAAGAAACTCTGGCATTCGCTTTGCTTCGTTTTGGACGCTATCGATCGCGACTTTTTCGCGTGTCTCCGCAGCCTGTTCGCGCGCCTCGTCCAGCTCCAACGATGCCGAAGGCTAGCAAAGCACCCGCATTCTACGCTGTCGCGAAAGGTCACCATCCAGGTATATACGAATCCTGGTATGTGCCATCAACCGCGAGAACTTGCGTGAATTGAGACCTCTTTGCATCATAAATATGTGAATTGAACATAGGCCCAGAAGCTGATACACTCTATATGCAGGGACGAATGTGAACGCCAGGTCAAAGGATTCCAAGGAGCAAAGCACAAAAAGTTTATGAACGTGCCTGAAGCAGAATCTTGGATCAAGACCTGCAGTCCTGGTGTGGTGATAGACACGTCCAATCTTGCTGCATCAACAAGTGCAGCACCCAACCCCCCTAGTAGGCATGTACTTCAGTCTAGTGCTGTCGATATCGTTACTCATGGCCGTGCAGACAGCGGTCTGCACGATTGGCGCGCAGCTCCAAAGGCAAGGAGAGATCTGCTAGCCTTACTCCAGAGCAATCTCGCCCAGGTTGGCGCATCGTGTACTGTGACGGTGCCTGTAAAGGAAACGGTAAAACCGGAAGTGTAGCGGGCGTAGGTGTGTATTGGGGTCCGAACGACCCGAGGTGCGTTCATTGTAGTTGCTCAACTTGCTGAAGCGCACCTTTTGAGACAAATTTGCAGAAATCTGGCCGAGCGTTGCCCAGGGAGTCAAACAAATAACCGAGCAGAGCTCATCGTATGCTCCCTGCCCTTCCAGATCAGACTGCCGCTAACATGTTACTTCAATTCTCTTAGGCCATCACTCGTATCCTCGAAACGACTCCAAAAGATAAAACTCCTTTGGAAATCCGAACAGACTCTCGATATAGCATCAACTGTACGTGGCCGGGAATCAACGTTCTCTATGATCCTCATTGATCTTCTCCAGGTGTGAAAGAATGGCTACCGAATTGGAAGAAAAGGGGTTTCAAGACCGCGGGCGGAGACCCAGTGAAGAACGCCCCGTTGATCAGATACATGGATGCTCTCTTAAACGAGCGTGGTCGGCTCGGCCAAAAGGTTTGTACCACCGGCATCTCTGTCAAGTCCACATCTCATCCTAATACCGGGCTACCGCCAACGCGCTAGGTCGTCTTCAAGCACGTGTACGGGCACATGGGCGAGGAAGGGAACGAGAACGCAGACCGACTTGCGAATCAAGGGTGCTGGCTCGCAGAAACCCCCGAGCGGGACTGGGCGGCGCTCGAGCAGGAGGTGCTCGACAGCGCGTACTGGGACGACGACGCAGAGGCCGTGCAGCCGATCGTCATCGACGACGACCCAGAGCCACCCGTGCAAGATGCTACTGAGAGCGCAGCCCCTATCGAAGAAATGGAATGGGAGCCTACTCCGCCAGCGCCCCCTCCAGAACCAACGCCTGCGACGCCGAAGCGCTCGCCTTTCCGCCCTGCGAAGGTTCCCCCGATGCCGGTGACGAGTCCGACGCCTGCGCCTCGCCTGAACGCGGTGCACGAGAACCCTGCTAGCTCATTAACTGCGTCCGCTCCGATCATTAGCCCCATACGGAAAGACACAGCGGTGCAGACCTTACCGTGGGTGCACCCGGATGGTCTCGTACCCCCGAACCCGTGTCTCCCATCCGTAACATACCAAGGAAACGCCAACGCTATACCACGAGTGCCTGCGTCAACTATACCCTCTGAGAAATTGGCACCGGCGCAGGCCATACCTGTAGATGAACTCAATGTGAAGCTCATGATACATTTCATAATTTGTGTACTCACGCATTATCTTCAGGCTTATGCGGATTGCCTGTTAGATGACGACGATCTGAAGGCTGAGTTGTCTGATTGACCAAGGAAGCTATCCAGGATATTCAGTGTCGTGCGTCGCTCTCAAAGATCCCCCCTTCTTGTGTCGCCGTGTTATCGTGTTTCGATGTTGTATCGTATAGCTTCTAGTTTTCTTGTAGCCATACCGGCAAAGCCAACGACCGCCCAGTTGTTACAGCAATAGGAGTGTTTGTATTGACCCGATATAAAATTACAAGATTTCGTGGGTCCAACATGGTAAAACAAGACAGGGAAACACTAAGATGAGGCGTGAGACTTTGTCAGACAGATCGAACATCGAAAGCGGCGACAACGAAAGATACAGTGAGCGGGAAAGACTCGACCACTCCAGAACGGAACGAACATATGCTACAAGTGGGAGATGCGACACGAACTGCGACACGCTGACGGACGAGAGGAAGGTTACTCGACCCGTGGGCGTTTTGCTTGGTCGTCCGCACCTTCCGCGGGCCCGCCACCTTGTGGTACAGATTCGCGGTCCACATCGTCTATCGTCCGCTTTGAAGATGTCCCATTCCCATCTGGAGTGGCTGAGCCGTGCGCTTCAGCAGGGGCAGACGGTGCTGTCTCTCCGGAGCCATTCGCCATAGAATGCCCTTGGATGCCTTTGAGCACCTCTAACTCTGACTCCACCCTCTGCCTCGCCACCCGCTCCTCCTCCCACATTCGCTTCATCTCCTCCAGCTGCGCTTGAAGATCCCCCATCGCCTGGTCCATGAGCAACTTCTCCAGCGTCCACTTCTCGATGTTTCGCGCCTCGTTTTCCTTCAGATGATGAATATACGAGACAGCTCGTGAGAGAATAGCGCCCTTCGCTTTCTCCCCAGAGCCGTTCGGTACAATCCTTCCCAATTCATTTATGCCCTCGTTGATATTTCCCCGCCGACGTCGTTCCACCTCCTTATGATTATCCTTGCGCTGCCTCGTCCACTCGTCATTCGTCATCGTTGCACTCCTGCCGTTCCTCCGCCCTGAAGCACTTTTCGGCTTCTCCGATTCCGTACCGGAGGAAGGTGGTCCATCCTGTCCATCTGAACGCGCGCTCTGTTGTCCTTCAGCATCGATAGGAGACTTCACGCCTGAAGGAGGCGGGGCGTTATTCGACTGCATGCCTGCGGGAATTTGTCCAACGTTACCCATGCCCGGAGGCCCTCTAGGATGAGACGAAGGACCAGGGTCCATACCAGGATAGTGTTGGTACATGGGCATGCCTGGAGGCATATGATGGTATTGAGGGGAAGACTGCGACATATTTGACAACGCCTCTGCGGCTACGGAGTCTTTTGGGTCACCCTGCACCTATGAATCAAAGTTGGCATGAGTGACCTCCTTGATATAGCTGATTGCCTTTATATCGACAAGACGAGAACATGACCGGATCGGCTATGATCATCGCGAACGTGACCGCGTCGTCGATCACGTGGGTGTGGCAAATGAGATGGGTATACAACAAGCAGCGTACCAATGGCATTTGAAAACTTGTCAAGGTCAAAGATAGTCACTCACCCTATAGAGTTGAGGAAGCGTCTTAAGTAAGGCCAAAACCTGATCTTGGGCGAGGTTTACAAGCGGGAGGTTCTGACCGTCTGGAGCGCCGGAAGACGCTTGACCGGACCCTGCTGGTTGCGACGTGCTAGACTGAGGTCCGTGGGATGAATTCGATTCGTGCTGAGTACCCTGGGTGGTCGCCATTGTGTACGATCACAGACTGAGAGGAGACGGTATAACAAAGGGCGAGTAAGTGACGTATTGTAGGGTCCTCAGCAATAATAGACAAGTGTGCTAGGTGATATCCACAACAAACGTCGGTCGAGATTTGAGTTAGTAGGCGTAGAATCGCGTTCGTCGAGTCGCGCGATGAGCTCGACGTGAAGCTCACGAGGAGATCACGGGGGTTCTGGGAAGGGTCACGAGGGAGCACGAGGGCGAAAAGCGTGATTATAAGCCCTCCACGTGAGAAGCGAACAAACATGAACAAATTCGGAACGCACGGACCACATGCCGGCCATCGGCACATCACTGTCCTCTCCCAAAGAGAGGGTTACCCTATACGATGTCTTCAAGAGCTCAACATGGCCGAGCGGACACTCAAGTACAAATATCACATCATTGTTGTGTCGACGATGAAGGAGGATGGAGGAAAGTCACAATAGTCGCTAACAGTGGACGCTTTTACGATGGCGCCAAGACGCCAGCGCCGGAGACTCCGGGGAAAGATTGATCGTAAACTTCGGCTGTCGCCGGAAGCGCTCACCCCAAATCGGCCAATCATATAATTCCGGAATTCAGAGCTTCCTCTCAACAGTTCAACATTACGGTAGCGAGACAGTCACTATAGTTTAGAAGGCGTCGAAGTTGCAGGAAGGACCTGTCATATTGACCAGCAGGCCCCTCGTTCGAAACGACTTTTGAAGGCACTGGTGCTTTTGACCAATCAATGCAATGTTCGGTCGAGCAGAACTCACGTCAATATCTAGACCCTGTAGAACCGTGGAGACATAAGAAATCGAACGATAATGATCTAGCAGCTGTACGAGATGAGCACCGACTGCCGTCGGTACTGACCTTGCTTGGGGAAGCGGTGAAGACGATATACTTTGTTGTAGTAACATTTGTTTACTGCGAAGTTTGAGCCTCGAAGAAAGTAAGTAGATAGTGATGTTTGTTTACTGTGATCAGTGAAGTGGAACGTTGAGCCTTGAAGAACATCCTGAAGGTTTATTGTCTCGTTCAGCGGAAGAAGCCGGGTGTTACGAGCACAGCCACAATTAAAGAGGTGCATCAATACCTTGCAAGCAAGGTAATTAAAACGGTGCTATAGCATTCCGGACGTCACCATATGTAGTTTGGGGCTCGTGTCCTTACATTATTACATAGCTGTCGCTCTATAACGCTCAGCGCTCGGCTCAACGCCGCTGGCACTCGCCATACAGATTCTGCATTACAGCCGCCACAGCGATTGCCACAGCGTGTTCAAGCACACCACTCGAAGCGAGGTGGTTTAATGCAATGCGATGACAGAGAGCGCTGTGGCGATTTAACATTTCTCGTCTCTGACTGACAACACGATGGAAGGTCTGCTCGAGGGTTTCGTACACTTGTACGCCATTCGCGATTGTCCCCATATCATGTAGCCTTGATGATTGTCATCATCAAAATGCTGTCGTCTTGAGGTGACTTGGAGAACGTACATCGAGACTCGCGAGCTCTGGAAGTGGTTCCTGCAGCCGTGAAACAAGACTTACTCCGCGTATCAGACGCCCACCATTCAAGACGTCGCACAATCGTCGCGTACGCACTCGCGGTCGAGACGACCACAACGACCCCTAGCGACCCTCGTCTGTATGGCGTTCACGAAGCACCTTCCATCCTTCGTAGACAACCCTAGAGACGTTGCGTATGTGTTTGTCATCATCCAGCCCTGCTATCACCGGCGGCTGCAGTGTCAACATACTAGATCCATCATCATCTGACAAGACCAGCCTTAGGACTCCCGTGATCAAGATGTATTCTGAAATGCATGGTTTAACAGGGTTCAACCCAATCGTTCTTACCGTTTGTAGTGATGAGCTGCGATTGCAACGCACTTTGCGGCATGAAATTCCACGATTCTGGAATACCCAATGGATCATGCACGAGCCTCTATACAGGGGTCAAAGGTAAATAGAATACAAATACAGATCTAACCGTGCAACCATGTAGGTCATAGGCTACGTGATGAGTTGACACGACATGGCCAGAAGTTAGGAGAGAATACCCTCTGGCAGTATATTTTCACGGATCCCATTTGACGTCATTTCGAGCAATCTCGAAAGGTGTTGACAAAGACTCGTGTGTGACAAAGACATGTTTGGGACAACATATAAAGCTGACGACCACTGTTGATAACTCCAGCCGCTCATCCAAGCGTCCCTTCCACCCCCATCGAACGCGATAAAGCAAAGTTCACATACAATCCAAAATGGTTCAAGTTCCTGAGAAAGCGCGTCAGTTCTATCTTCCCAAGGTATGTAGATCGCTCTACATGAACTTCCGCAGATCATTAAGTCTTTCCAGCTTGAGGGGATCAACAGCTTGCAGATCCAGCCCTTCCAAGTTCCTAAGCCGAAGGCCAATCAAGTGCTAGTCAAAATATACGCTGCATCGTTGAACGTATGTTCCTGTGTTCTACGCCTCGAAAGCCGTAATTTAACAATGAAAGTCAGTTCCGCGATCTCATCATTGCAAAGAACCAATACCCGGCTGCACACCCGAACCTCGTGCCTTGCTCTGACGGAGCGGGCGAAGTAGTTGCGGTCGGAGAGAGCGTAAAGAAGTGGAAAATAGGAGACCGCGTTTCTGCCAACTTTGCGATAGATCACATCTCTGGAGACACCAATCCCGAGATTCAGGGGACTGCGCTTGGTGGCAGCATCGATGGTGTTTTGGCAGAATACCAGGTTTTCCCTGACTACGTGAGTGACGTGCTAGTCGTTTCCAATTACTTATTGATGATTGGACTCGCAGTCTTTAGTGCGCATCCCTGATTATCTCTCGTACGAGGAGGCAGCGACTCTTCCGTGAGTATTGAGATCATATCGACATAGTGTACCTACTAATCAGGAATGCAGATGCGCCGCCGTGACTGCTTGGAACGCTTTACAAGGCCCCGTTCCTGTCAAGGCTGGCGACTTCGTTCTGATACAGGGAACAGGCGGTGTGTCTGTGTACGTTTCCAGCAGCAATACGGCCCCACCTTCATTGCTAATATGCCACCCTGATGTAGATTTGCACTCCAAATTGCAGCTGCCTCAGGGGCCACTGTGATTGCGACATCGTCCTCGGACGACAAGCTCGCAAAGGCCAAAGAGCTCGGCGCTGCACATCTCATCAACTACAAGACTACGCCTGACTGGGACAAGGAGGTGCTGAAGATTGTACGTACAATGTTCGGAGAAATTGCAACTCCCCCGCTCATGAGTCACTTTAGACTAATGGGCAAGGTGTCAACCACGTTATAGAAGTTGGAGGGCCGGCAACGATTGACAAATCGCTCAACTGCCTCCACATGAACGGATGGATCCATGTCATTGGGTTCCTCGCTGGCATGGTGAGCCCACCCCACAAACCAACAATTCCCATATCTAACCCAATCACAGAAACTTGAGGGTGAGACGCCTCTGCCCATGAAGGTGCTCTTCAAAGCTGGGCATGTCCGCGGCATCCTGGTTGGTTCGCGCACTCAGTACGTTGTTTCACCCTCATGGCCTAAATTATGCTGATCTCGTCCTTGTATCAGGTTCGAGGAAATGAACCGCGCGTTTGAGGCGAACCATATTAAGCCTGTTGTCGACAGCATCTTCGAGTTCGAAGAAACGGTGGCTGCCTACAAACGCCTAGAAAGCCAGAAGCATCTCGGCAAGATTGTCATTCGCGTCGCGCCGCGTGAGCACGGTGCTCTGCCGCGAGGTGCTGCCGCATAGACGTCTCAAATACAAGAAGTAGCAAACAACAATTGAAGATACCTGTGTACTTTTTTCAATATTATCGCATGCCCCTGCGGCGGTGAAGCAATTGTATCAATATTGTACCCATGGGTTGCCGCGTGCATCACATGTTTTATAGCGATAATATTCTGCCGAATGTCAGCTGGGACACTGATTCTCGCAGTACAGTAGTTTCAGTCCTCAGACGATGGCAGGATGAAGTCTGATATTAGACGCCCGTCGGGATGTGGCCATGGCGCGCCGGGTCGCGCAGCTTGACATCTTAACTTTCATTACCCATGGTAACCGACAACGACCCACCTCATTTACTCAATGTTACATGGAACACTGGAAAGCTTCTGTGAATGCAACCATTACTATTTTCAAAGATCGAGAATCGAGATGTAGGTTCTGTCTCATCCGATAGTTCCAGTCTCGTTGTATCGTCATCATGCACAGGGTCTAAGGGCGAAATCGGACGCGATTCCCGGCTGTTTTCAGTGGGATGTAGGTCGCATAGATGAGCAGGGAGTCTGTCACAGTGCTACAAGTTGCGTCTTATGGCGGAAACACGTAACGAGAGGGATGTCATTAGCAGCCAGGGTGCTGGCAATTTTTCGGCCGCCACCATTTCCTGCAGATTTGGCTATGTTTTAGCAACCCCAACAGATTGCCGAAAGAGAGGGCATTGACAATCTGTAAGATGGCAGTCAACACCAACAGCTCCAGGTGTGAACCCCCCCTCCAAAATTGCCTCTGGCGCGCAACCTCCAGGCACGACCGTAGATGACTCAAGTTTTGGGGGTACTATCTTTCCAAGGTGTGTGTATCAGTTTGTGTGAGGTGTTGAATATTACTGAAGGAATTACCAGCTCGAGGTCTGTCAGAGTCTGTCAATACTTCACATGATGCTTGGTGCACACGGACATCATTGTCAACTACGATTTTGTGGCATCTCAATCGCAAAGGACCAGTCCTGGGCATCCCGCCTGAGAACCTGGTGCTATGCTATAGTGTGGCGGGATAATTGGTTATGATTGACCTCGTGAAGAACCGGAAAATTGGAGTCTCAGCGAACATCGCGTTGGAGTTTGTCTCAGGGGGAACCGATCTGCATTCTGACGGACTGCACTTGGTGGAGGTGTCAAAAGCGTTGATAGAACCCCGTGTTCTCTGAATTTGTGAGTGTTATACTAGTTGTTGCTATCTGCCTGCTGACGAAATCTGCCCGCTAGTGCGCATCTCTCACCAGTAGTGTGAGCTGGTATCGATCGTGCCGCGAATGCCACATTTGTCTTCAATTAAGTTACTACTGCTCAAGGATGTACACGCGCCACTGTGTCCGCTTGGAACGCTTGCTGTGGTATCATTCCTATCAAAGCGGGCGACTTCGTCCTCAGATGGAGGGCAGGTGGCGTATCGATGTATGTTTCCCTCGCTTATATGGTCCCTGAATACTGAGTCATCATCTCTATAGCTTTGCGCTTTAAATCCGAATGACTGTCACCGTCATGTCTTCCGCAGATGACAGACTCACCAAGAGCTGGACAGTTCAGCGGAATGCGTGTTATCAAGTATACAAAGAGACCCGGCTAATACAAGGCGGGTCTTGGGCGTATTGTATCTATGACACTTTGACAGGCGCCAACGCCGCCGCCACCTCCGTTCACGGAGTTATCGCAGACTAATGGTCAGGGTGTCAACTATACAATTGAAATCGGAGGAGCGGCTACGATGCAAAANGCAGACTAATGGTCAGGGTGTCAACTATACAATTGAAATCGGAGGAGCGGCTACGATGCAAAAATCCCTCACCTGTGTTCATATGGAACGATGGGCTGGCGCCATTGGCTCCGTCGCTGGCTGGGCGAGCCTCTCCCGCGGACCAATAATCTCCGTATCTCATCTAATAGAAGAAATCTGAGTAGATACCTCTGTCGACGATGGTCCGCTACCGAGCCGCGTATATCTCTGGCGCGCACCCAGTATGCCGTTTCGCCTTTTCTGTTATGTTCGTGCTAACCAGGGCATAGGTCTCAATAAACAACGTGTTTGCGACACGGCCAAGTAGTCCTGCCGTCAACAGCTTACAAGTGTCTCCAAACATCTTGGCCAGACCGTCATCCGTGTCGCCGCCGCGCTCGATGGACCAGAAGGGTTCGGCAAACCAACAGCTCCAGACTCAAGCGAAGCCGGCAATACGAAGTACCAAGTGATACCTTTGTATATCTATATGTCATCATACGCTGCTGCGTTGAATCCATACCATCAGCAGCGTTCGGTGTGGAGAACCGAGTCCATCACCATCGATAGCGATGATGAAAACTCGTGAACGTCTTTGTCGGACCGCGCGAGGGATACTCGTCTACGTTCCTGTACATTCCAACGTGAAGTTCCGAGCGTAGGTTCCATTCCTGCTAGTATCGGCGATCATTACTCACATGGTATGCTAGAGTCCTGCAGAGACGCTCGGTCACCACGGGGATAATGACCGGACTAAGCTCTCGGTCCTACGTTTCCGTCCCGCGAGAGATCAGGGCATTACTGATCCCCAGCACCACTGAGCAGCTTAGCTGCATGCGACCTGTTAGGCCACCTATTCACCCAGGCTCAGCGCAACACGCTTGGGCTATCTAGGCGCGAGGTCCACACTAGCAAGCTCAGCAATATCATCCGTCTTTTCCGCGTGTCCATCACTGTTTCTGTGGTGGGGCCACCCAGGACATTAGCCATCCCATTCTTTCTAGACCAATTATTCCGACCGGCAGCAGCGATATAAAGCCTCGTTAGTTTTGTCTGTTCCCCGGACTACATCATCATGACTCAAATCCCGCACACCGCTCGTCAGTTCTGTCTTACGAAAGTGAGCACTTTTGTGGCGTGGACCAATGTGCATCGCTGACCGCATTGTTGCAACCAGTTTGAGGGCCCTGACAGTCTGGTTATTCGGACGTTTGAGGTGCCGCAACCGAATACGTCAGAGGTTTTAGTGAAGATACATGCTGTTGCTCTCAACGTACGCGATAAATGTTCTTCTGCTCACATGTCTTCTCGGTCCTTATGTCCATCTGCACAGCATCGCGATGTCACCATTGCTTCAAACACTTATCCTGCGCCATCGCAAGAGAACGTGGTGCCGTGCTCGGACATGGCAGGCGAGGTGGTCACTATTGGGGGCAATGTGCAGAAGTGGAAGGTGGGCGACCGTGTGTGCGCGAACTTCACCTTAAATCGTGTGGCGGGGAACGTGGAGCTTGAAATGTTTTCGCATGCTCTCGGATCGAATGACGATGGGGTATTGACTGAGTATCGGATCTTTCCTGAAGATGTAGGTTTCTTTTTTACCGGATTCGTTTGTTCCCCATGCTCATGGTTTTTGCCCTCGCCAGTCGCTTGTTTCCATTCCCGAACACCTATCGTATCAGGAAGCCTCGACCCTACCGTAGGTTCTAGCGTTGATGTTGTCTCACTATCTCATTGCATATTGCTCGTAGGTGTGCGGCTGTCACCGCCTGGAATGCGCTGCAGGGCGGAATCCCCCTGAAAGGCGGAGACTACGTACTCATCCAGGGTACGGGAGGTGTTGCGATGTACGTTCACGATATGTTCTTCGTTCGACGAGGCAGAAAATCTCTGACACCTGCCGCCAGCTTTGCACTACAGCTAGCTGTAGCCTGCGGCGCTGTCGTCATAATCACGTCTTCCTCTGATGAGAAACTTGAGATCGCAAAGAAGCTCGGCGCGCGACATGTAATCAACTATGTGACTACCCCTGACTGGGACGCGGAGGTTCTGAGAATAGTACGACAATCGTCTACATCAAATGATGTCGTGTAACGGCTAACGTGCCTTTCTTTCTACAGACGAATGGTCGCGGAGCCGACCAGATTATCGAAGTGGGCGGGACTAACACAATTGATAAGTCCCTCAACTGCGTCTGTTTGAACGGGGCGATCCAAGTGGTTGGTTTCGTTGCGGGTCAGGTGAGGCTTGCTCGATTTTCAGTCTTATTGAAACAAGCTGATAGTATACTAGGCTGCCAACGAGGCGGTACCTCTGGGTTTGAAAACCATGATGAAGGCTGTGACGATAAGGGGCGTCATAGTTGGCTCCCGCATTCAGTATGTCTCTCGGTGCTCTAATATAGCGCGGCCGCTGACAAGTAGACTTAGATTTGAAGCTATGAACAGGCTGCTAGCTGCTTATGAGATTAAGCCTCTTATAGATAGCGTCTACAAATTTGAAGATAGCTCGCTTGCCTACAAATACCTGGAGACTCGGAATCATGTAGGCAAGGTCGTCATCCAAGTCTCCGAGGACTGAGCGTTCTCTACCGTCCAACTGTGCTAAACTTTGTACTATATATCAGCCATGAATCACACGCGCTTTACCATTAGCTGCGCTCTTAGACTGTCAAGATCTATCCAAAGAGTGACGCCTACTCTGGCGTCTTGCAATCTCTTCATGCTCGGCTACTCACAAGCATCCCGACGTGAAAGGGTAAGCATGCGCTCTTCGGCCCTTTTTTATTGAAAGGCTCCAACTGATCTTAAACCGCTGCGACTCCACAGATATCGAGGATACTCACAATATACAGATGCCTGTCGTTTGCGGTAACTGTGGACGCAAGTTGCGTGGAAAGAAACGCGCAGAGCTTCTCTTCCACAACGAAGCTCACTGAACGAGATCTACGCAAGAACCGACCCATCATACATCAACTCTAACATTGTATCTTGACGTTTAGTGGGAAGTCTGAACAAAAAACGGTGCGCACCTTCTCCTTATATCGTTGTCCCTCTAGTAACGCTCAGATCTGATGCCGGTGTAATCGTCAGGCGCTCAAGGCATGCTAGCCTCTACGTGGTCCTAACTTCATCCCGTTCGCGCAAATAAACTCGCAACTTGCTCTCAGTTTGTGCTGTGGCACGTGTACCAACACCATTGTATACTGACATCATGATGTTAGCCACCGTACCTGTGTAAGCCTAGGGACGCGAGCTAGCCGATGCGGCGTGATATGTGATGGTCCCCACGGCCGTCCTATAAAGTACAGCTGCGTTGTCGTTGGTGTAGAAATTCCGAAGTTCGTCAGGACTCAACAATGGATCAGATCCCGCACACCGCTCGCCAGTTCCGTCTCACGAAGGTGAGCACCAGATAATGGAGCTTTCGTGGTCTTCAGGCCTTCGTATACTGAATCAGCGCGTCGTATTTGTGCAGTTCGGGGAGCCGGACAGCCTCGAAAGTCTCGAGATGCGAGAATTCGAGGTCCCACAGCCGAAGGACGCTGAAGTGCTCGTGAAGGTCCACGCCGTCTCTCTCAACGTGCGTGACGCCAGTATCTCTGCTCTTATATCTCTTAACGAAATTTTGCACAGTACCGCGACATCATGGTCACTCTCGGGGTATACCCCGCCCCCGCAGAACAGAACGTGGTCCCTTGCTCCGACATGGCCGGTGAGGTCGTTGCCATCGGCGCGAAAGTGCAGAAATGGAAAGTTGGCGACCGCGTGAGCGTGAACATGACTCTGGACCGTGTCACAGGGAATATGGAACCTGAAATGTTTGCGCACGGCCTCGGGTCAAACGAGGATGGGGTGTTAACGGAGTACCGCACGTTTCCTGACCACGTAGGTTTTCTTCGGCTTCTTAAATGTCTTCGTTTGATCTTAAAACACCGTAGTCGCTGGTTGCCATCCCAGAGCATCTATCATATCAGGAGGCATCTACTTTACCGTATGTTTTGTCTCATTTTGAATGTCGGTTTGTTCTCGTGGTCTCATTGCATATCGCATATTGTTCTCAGGTGTGCGGCTCTCACCGCGTGGAACGCTCTGCAAGGTAGTGTTCCCATGAAAGGTGGGGACTACGTTCTCATCCAGGGCACAGGTGGAGTAGCGATGTACGTCAATAGAAATAAAGACACTTTCATCATCTCATGTTCTGCTTCAGTTTTGCGCTTCAGCTCGCCGTAGCTTGCGGTGCCGTTGTCATCATGACGTCTTCCTCCGACGAGAAACTCGAGACTGCAAGGAAGCTTGGCGCACAGCACCTCATCAACTATGTGACTACCCCAGACTGGGACGGCGAGGTGCTGAGAATAGTGCGTTGGTGTCTTCGACGCACGGTTTGCTGCTTACCCTCCTTGTTTTAGACGACCGGTCGGGGCGTAGACCACGTTATCGAACTTGGTGGGGTCAACACGATCGACAAATCCTTGAATTGTGTCTGCTTGAACGGGGCCATCCATGTAATTGGCGTCATCGCGGGTCAGGTTCGACTTCGCGCGTGTCTGGTCCCATGGTATTTGTCACTGATTGATTGGTAGACTGCCAACGATGCGGTGCCTCTGGGTCTGAAGATAATCATGAAGGCTGCAACGATAAAGGGCGTCATCGTTGGTTCTCGTACACAGTATGTCTTCTCCCATTCATCTTCTCTCTTTATGGCAGCCGTTCATACACAAACATAGGTTCGAAGCCATGAATCGCCTGATAGCGGCTCAGAGGATCAAACCTGTCATAGACAGCGTGTACCGGTTTGAAGACTCCCTGCTAGCCTACAAATACCTGAAGAGCCAGAAACATGTTGGAAAGGTTGTCATCCGAGTGACCAGCGAGTTGGACTGATAAAGTAGTACGCCTTGATATACTTATGGTTCTCTCGTCTATTTGGTCACTGAGCTCTATTTTGCACTTGTTTGCTATGGAAGGTATACTTGCGTCGTAGCGGGTGATAATGCTGCATGAGGGGTTTCTGTCCGGTGTCGATATCTGGCGTGACTCACTTGTTGTGTCTAGGTGTGCATTCCAAGACACCTTGTGGCTTCTCGCCTTCTGAACGGCCTGGTTAGCACCCGTCGAGCATCTATCCTTTCTTGTCTATTCTGATTGCAATTCCTAGGTAAAGCGCTCGGTTCTTTTGAGTGTCGCTGCGATGCAAAAGCGGAAGTACTCTGGTGTTAATGCACATGTCTGTATTGAGTTTTCTGCGCAGGCCCCCCTTTCTTTTTTTCTCCTCGCATTTGTCGTTTGTCTGGGAGGCATTTCCAAATTCCAAATCGCCGAGGAAGGGTCGAGACGGCGTTTACGTCCCAAAGTGTCCCAAAGCGTGCGGGACGTGATGGGATCGTGCGCGTGGGAAAAGGTTGGTTTGGCGTCTGAACATAAAAAGTGCTTGAGCTGTTGGTTGTTCTTCACGTTGCTTCCAACATCCCCCCTCGCTGCCAGGCCCGTCCTCCTCGCCGTCCGCCCTCACTATGCGCTCCACTCTCCTTGCTGCCCTCGCCCTCCTCCCGGTCTCTGCGTTTGGTGCGTGTTAGAGCTTCGTATGTTCATGTTGACTTCGCGTTCTCACACGCGTCCATTCCTTCCCAGCTACCATCTCTATCACGGGCCCTTCCGCCACGTCGTATTGGTGCGTCCCCCCACTCTATCAGGTCCTTTGCCTGTACTGAAGTCGCGTCCCCAGGGTACAAAACACGAGCAATGTCATCACCTGGACATTCACCGCGGGTGACCCCAGCCCGGTCGATATCCTCGTCGTCAACTCGGACAACACGACACTGAACGGTGCCTTCTCCATCGCGCGGTTCGTCGATGTCTCGGCGCAGGTGGGCAACTCATAGGACTTCTGTATGACTTGTATGTTGTATTGACGAATGCAACTAGTCTGTTACCGTTACGAACGTCACACTCAAATCCGGCGGAAACTATGCGGTCGAATTCGTGAACACCACCAACCCGTCCCAGGTCTACGCTACCAGCAACACTTTCTCGGTCATGCCCCCCGGAAGTGTGTCTCCTCCCATTCCCTAGTTGCGCTTTTGGGATACTGATTTTTCTGCAGCTGCACCCGCCCCGACCTCAAGTGTAGCATCGAGCGCGTCTGCCTTCGCCACTAACTCCAGTTCTGCGCCGTCCGCCTCGAACACGACGCCTGGCAGCTCCTCTGCGGCGGCATCCACGAGTCCCGTGCCGACGCCCGTCAACGCCGCCCCAAGCACCTTTGGATCCGGATCAACCAGTGCCATGCTCGCCGCCTGCGCCGTCGCCGCGCTCACCGCCGCCTTCCTTTAACCGGCGAGAGCGGGGCCTTGGTGTACACAGCCTCCACTGGCATACCCTACGACTTTCGACTGCCTGGTTCCCAGTTACGATACCCGCGCGCCGCCGTGTACACATCCATACACCATACCCTCCGCTTGTGCAGCACCCACCATATCACCGTAACCCTATCTCTCTCCACTATACACGATCTTGTCTTCCCCACCCAGCCTTCTGCCATGTCTTGACTCTGTTTGTTTGTGTTCCGACGACCGCTCCTTATCCCCGCCGCTCATTGTCATGTGTCTTGTACATACTGTACCGACGTTGTTTGTTGTTGTGCGATTATTTCCCCGGGTTTCTTCTGAATTTGGCACGGGCTGTCCTCGTTTCACTGTGACTCTGCCCATTTGGTGGTGGTTTTTGTATATAGTGTACCAGCCATAGTAACTCATGGGATCTTGTTCTTCTAATCCTAAATTCGTATATGCGGCGAAGAAACATATAACAAGCGCACAAGAGGCATGAATTCGAATTCTTCGGCACGCGAGCTCGCAAACACCCTCTCTCTCACTCCCACAATAGTTTCGACCTCCAACATCCTAAAGCTGAGGTAGGAACCGCAAGGCATCCACATTAGAGAATTGTAGTCATATAATTGGTACATTTTGTGACCTAGTCCTGAATGACTGAGCTAATCTAGTGGGATTCTGCAGTGTCTCGAGCTGCCGCGAAGACGTCGTCCGTAGTCTGGTATAGCCATGTTGAAAGCTATTTCGTCACGTCTCTTGCGAGAAGCTTGAGGATCCCACTCTCACCGCGGGTCTCCTGGCATACCAGTCTGCCATATACTACAACTAATTCAGAAATTCTTGTCCGCGCGTACCA